>PNEQ01025772.1:0-41095 GCA_003012365.1 Medauroidea extradentata
CTAATACCTAGAGTGAAAACATAATCCGTCTGTCAAGCCCGACGAAGTTGTAAGACCCATTCGCCTTACGTTTATTTCTACTGGTAAGAAGTAAAAATATGTATCTATTGCTTTAAAAGTTGGCCCCCCCTGGCCCCCCCTGGCAGCCAGCAGGGAGGGCCAATGGCCCCCTGGCCCCCCCAGTTGCTGCGCCACTGCACAGGCGCAGTCAGGAAGGATGTTACATTGTCAATGTCCTTGCACAAGTTACGGCGTGTTCACAACTGTACACTGGCTGTCTGGCAGTTGTGACCACCTTGTTCGCAGTTTGGCGTCGCGACGGTGGCGGCATGAAAGCCAGATGGCTGGCCACATCCACGTGACCACCACCCACCCCCACTCTCACTAACACCCCTCATTACTGCAGCTATGGCGCCACAGGGTGACTTATGTGCTGTTTACAGTGCTCGTTACTGCGCCCTGCCAGTGTGTTTACCTTGGCAACACCGCTATGTTTACATTCTACTACACACTTCTCATCAAGCCAGCCTCCCCTGTCCCAGCACACGATGTAGGCTTGTATGTTGTATCTTCGTGTTCCTCGTCGCCAATCACAGCTCTACGATGTATTCTTCCACGTACATCAGTCTGTAGACCCAACAACACGTTTATAACAGTCTTGCTGCATATCTTACAAGTACAGCAGTGTTGTTTAAATAACACGAAGATACAGGGAATACGCCTACAATATTACAAGAGGTGTACGCGCCTAGAGAGGACTTGAAGCCACGGCACGAGATCTAGTCAGGTCATCAATCTAACTGTGACAGTGGTCAGTGCTCATTTCCTGTGTGGCAGACCCAAGTCATTGATTGATGTGGCGCTCATGTAGGTGAGGAGCTATGTTAATTACATCGCGAGTGTTCTGGTCAGCAGTGATACCAACCTCTAGTAATAATAGTCACAACACTGTATATGCTGTCTACAATTATTACTCTCACCTGCACCCAACTAAATATTGCACCGCATTGCTACAGTTAGCTTTATATTTGCTTGGCGCATGAACGATGATTAGAGGTACGTGCATTGCGTGGATATATATTAGGTCAGCTTGAACGCCAACAACATATACTTCACTGTAACATTTGTGATTGTACGACGGTTGTCTCTGCACACATATGTCTATAGCAAGCCGGTAGTAAATAAGTAAGTAATTCACAGCGCTATGACGTGTTACCAGCTTGTACGGTTCATAGGCAATGGACAATCTATAGAGACGGGAAATATTAGCGGGTAGCTAGCCTACAAGAATATCTGCGTATTCAAACATACAGCAGATGTTCATAGGCGGCTCGCTGATACAGTGATGTGGGGCACGTTCAGGTATGTTGTAGTTATTATAAAACTACTTTCATGTAAATTCTGTAAATAAATTATGTACTATGAAAACTGTTAATAATATTGGAGTTAGGCTCTTTAACAAGCTTCCTATTAAAATCAAAACTTTCACCGAGTTTAAACAGTTTAAAATCATCTGTTTGATTACCTCTTGAATGGTTCCTTCTACAGTGTCCCAGAATATATGGTAGCATAATATTTTTATATTTTATTACGACTACTTTAGCCTATTATTGTATTGGAAGTGTCCATATTATGTCTCTATTGTGTCATGGTTTATTATAAAACAATCAAAACCCAATGCATATTACATGTATGTTAAGCAAAACGGCCTATTGTAAAGTGTTCAATGTTTTAAACGGCCGAGTTTATTATTATTATTATTATTATTATTACAGTGCTTTATTTTGTATTTTGGTGTTCCCTAAATATCTGTATTATTTCATTTGTAAAAGTGTTTGTATATAATTTGTGTGTATGTACATGTATAAAATATAATTATTGACAAGTTCTATGGCATTGTAAATGCTCAAAATGAACAATAAATTGATTGATTGGTTCAGAGACTTCCAGGTGGTGTCAATAAGTCAAGGACAAATTTCGAAAGTGGCACGAACTTATAGTCGTTGGAATTCTAGCGCGTGCGTAAAAGAAAACACGAATGTTTCATGTACCTAACAATCGATTACTAGAGATGATGGTTTATCGCGGGAAAACTTGACTGTTTGCTGAATTTCAACAAACGTTCAGCTTACCAGAAGATTACTGGCTCTCGCTTCTACGTAGAGCTGTTGTCCTATTTGACTGAATCAATAACAATCCTGCTATTGTAATATTTGATTCCAATAATTGGTCTGCAGACAACTATGTCATACATCAGCCAATCAAAGAAACTAGTGTTTTGACGGGTATGTTGGCACCAAACATGTTCACGCTGTACCGTCATTACAGACCCGGAAGTTTCGCGGCTTCAACGCCCTTCCTGTACACTCTGTCTTCATCTACTTGCTCATTAACTGCTGCTCCACTTAGTACATCTGGCAACATAGCATGCGACACAGTTGAATGTTTCCACGCAGGCTAGCTCTTGCCTCCGAGTCATCGAGCCCGTGTTTCTCTAGCAGTGATGCAATCACTACATTGGAATACGTGTGCAAGCGTTTGAAGTCTAGCGTATTATTCTCACATGAATCGCCGCAATTCCCAGGTCCCGTGTGTTTCATCTTACAAGGTGCTGCTCTACTAAGTCTCCAGATCCTCTCATATTCATATAACACGCACTTCAAACATTCTTCTACATTTGTATTTATTTATATATTTATTTATTTATACACGATCAAAGTTCAGCACAACGGCCGGTTTACAATTTGTCGTGTGCAAACAGAATCACTAACGAAATACATACTTACAGAGGAAAAAAACATTAAATAATAATAATTATAATAATAAAAATTATTAGAAGGACTTAGCTAAATAATTGTTTACACACATAACAGACTAAATATTAGAACACAAGGTGATAAATGCATAGAAAAAAATTACTCGCAATCACATATTACTTTCAGCCACTGTAATAGTTATTTCTTGGTTACATTTTGTAAGTTGTATATGTTGTCTGTCCTACTGTTCCGCCATTTTGCTGGTTCACGCGGCTCTAGTCTTCTAGACACGTGCTAGTTTGACGTATGCATTCTCAAAAGACTATTCACCATATATTTGACACTTATGATATCATAAACATTGTGGCGTGAGAACTATTTTACTGCACAAAAATATCGCAATAAAATGTAACTTTCCTTCTTGACGAGGTCTTCAGAAATGCTTTATTTGCTGCGAACTTTCGCAAAGAGATAGGAAAATTTATCCGGGTTCAGTGACAATGCAGAGTAAACTGTACATATTTAGAAGTACCTGTATTTTACCCCAGCAAGCAGTCAATGACGCTACACTTGAGGTGCACGTATCGTGTTAGTTTCCTGGGCCGCATTTTATTGGCTGTTGTACCTTCAGGCTTTGACTAACGCCCTGTAGTTGAATAACAGTAAATATGTCTTGCGTCAGGTGTTCCTAGTGATGGAAGCAATGTGTGAAACGTTGTCACCGGTAATACGTGCCGCGAGGTGACAGGCTTGATTGTTGTCAAGACAACACGAGGTAACCTGGTTACTCTAGGGTTGTGTTTACATACTCTCTCCCAGCAGACCAGGCGAACCACTTGATTAAGACACCGTTCAGTCTGTTAGCTCGCCCGTTACGTCCGCAAACAAAAACAACGGCCGTGTGGCGTGGCTAGCTTGTATTTGTGATCGAGTGAGACCAGCGTAGTCTCGCTACTCTAGTTTCGCGGCATGAAGGCTGTATGTATGTAGTAGGTGGGATCTACTTCTACAATAACACTTTCACTTCCACAGATAATGCTACAAGAAATATCAACACGACAGCTACGGAACTAAGTATTACATGGAACTGGTTTGTCTAGAGATCAGCTAGATGTTGAGGGCTGACAATCATGAGGTGAGTACGAAGCTGTAAAGGAATGCAAGAGCAGGGGAAGCAGGAGTAATGCGGAAAAAAACTCGCCGGTTAACGGCAACTTCCGCCACGTTGCCCACTTGCAAGAATATATGCGGAGTGACTGCCGGGAATCGAACCCGGATCCCGGTGATGTGGTGGGAGACGAGTGATGTGCTTTCTAAACTACAGTGACCCGTGTTTTAGTTTTGAATCCAGTAAAATATTTGTGTGTTGGTAGCTCTGCACTTGTTCAGGCGATACACGACCCACATCCACGTGTTGGGCAGAATTATCTCGGTGTACATACTTGAGCTTCAGGCTAGACTTGATACATAGCTGTGTACTACAATAGTTTAGTTAGTTATCCGAGTAATGTCTTGTGTCAATGTGTGCACTAATCTAACTCATCGCATGTGCTGATTAAATGTGGACTTGGCATAGTCGAGAGTCCGAGAACACCCAGCCAAGTATTGACAGGCTGCTGAGAACTAGTCGAGTGCAGCCAGACAAGAGATATTATGTAATAACGAGACGAAGCAGCGACTAATGTGTTACATGCTCTGGACGGCAGGTTTGTGTACAGTACAGCTGCGAGCATAAACTAACACACCTCCTCGGCACATCTTCTAGTAACTGGACCTCGCTGACTAGCTACACCAATGTCATCTGTTGTAATCTCCAACATTCCCGAGGGGCCGCGGTGGTCGACGGATCAGACCACTCGCCTCCCACCAAGGCGATCCGGGTTCGATTCCCGGCGGGGTCGGTCCTAGGATTATCGCATGTGGGAATCGTGCCGGACGATGCCGTTGGTCGGCGGGTTTTCTCGGCGATCTCCCGCTTCCCCCGCCCTTTCATTCCGGTGCTACTCCATACTCACCTCATGCCACCCCTCACATGCGCTAAAGACCTCATTGTTAAACGAAGACCAACATATATATATCCAAAATATCCGGGTATTCACATCAAATCCGCTAATACTCCCAAAAGATATACAAATCTAACAATTTATAAAGTAGGCCTATTCGAGTAGTTTTGCCGTAATAATACTGTATTTTATTTATCTTTTCTTGAATTTGTTAACAAATGTAAACAGTTTTGGAATTTTGATATGTCAATACTGATGTCTGAAGTAGTGTTGGACTGTGGTAAAAATGTAATTCTGCGCTACAAAACAAATGTGATTTTAATAAATGTACTTAAATTGTGTGAAACGTGAAGGTGACTGCGCATATTAGACAACAGTGAACACAGCCTGGCGCATGGTCCATGCCACGGAGGACAGCAACATTGTTGTAGCCCCGCGGCGAGGGGGAGGGGAGGAGAGAATCTCGTCGCCAGTCAGGAAACACAGTAATAAACAAAACTGCGCTGTGCGGTTAGGAAATTAAGTGGGCGGAGACCTCGTAGGGCGGAGAAAGGCCACTGCGCGAGAAAGACCCGAGGGCGGAAATGGACGTAAAGAGAGAGAAAAAGAGAGAGAGAGAAAAAAAGAAACTGGAGCATCTCGAAAGCCGATGACATCCAGGGATGGCGCGGCCTGTGCCTGTGCGTACAACCACTTGTATAAGCTATCCAATATGAAATGAGCATTGCCAATCCTCTAGACACCTAAACAATTACTGTATTAACGCCACTGGTACATTCAAACAATGTTTTGCATTTTAAAACATTTCTGAAATTATAAATATTGTTTAAATACAAAAATATTTCGTATTAGTTATTTATATACATTAACCCTAGCCAGTGACATGTATTTTTACCATGTTAATTGGTTTTCGAAGGGTGTATGAACTAAAAACATGCAAATTTTGACTTGGAAATGCAATTACTAGAAAACTGGCTGAGCTAATTTTTTTGCAAGATGATAATATACTCTCAAGTAATGTCTACAAAACATAAAATTATGATTTTTTTCTTCTGGAACGCCTTTTATTTTATTTACTCATTTCCGTTCTGTGGAGCCCTTTACATTGGCCATGGCCATAGGGCTATAGAACATGCCAAAGAAAAAATCTTATTCATATACACTAAAAAATGGCAGTAACATTATCATTCACACAGTGGGAATATAACTAAATTATCTGTATGAAAATATAAAATCAACACACGCATGCATACATTTGATTGAAGGGGAAAAAGTACCATTATCTACACCTATATACATCTCTTTAAATAAAACGCATTTTATAATTTAAGTTATATACATTGTTAATTATCATAAAAGGTAAAATACTCTTCCAAAGAATAAAATGTGTTAGCAATTAGTGAGGACTTGATTTCGTGTTTGAATAGTCATGCACAAGTCTTCATAATTCTGCGGTAGATAGTTGTATACAGTATACTATTTTGATAGCAATGTTGTGACAACCTTTGTGATATAGGGGAAGGGAGGCTGAGGGAACATGGATATTACCTGTCTGTCTGGTGTTACAGTCGTGAACTGTTGTGTTGGTTTGGAAATTATGTACATTATCAGAGAAGTAAGAGAGAATCTTATAAATGTATTGTCCTGTAAGGGTTAATATTTTCTTAGTAGTGAATAGCTGTCTGCAGGAATCCTTATTTCTGTTGTTAACATAAGATTCTAATAGCTTTTTTATGTAGCAGGAATATCCTATTACTGTTGGTTGAAGAACCCCAAAAGGTGATACCAATATGACATAACTGAATGAAAGTTAGCAAAATACACTTGTTTAGGTATAGATTTGGGAAGTAATTTGGACAAATGTCTAAGAGAATAACCAGCTGTGCTAAGTTTGCCAGTAATATTATATATGATCTTTCCAGGTTAATCTGTAGACCCAAGAACTTTGAAGAGTTTACAGTTGATAAATATTTGTCATTTCAGTTTATGAGCAGCTCAGAGCCACTTTTATTAACAGGGATAAACTCCAAGTAGTTAGTTTTATCTTCATTGAGGACAAGCAACCCAGCTGAAATGTTATCTGGGACTTGGCTCTCAACTGCACTTTTGTTGTTGCAAGTGACATTTGTAGTGATGTTACTAGACCAGTATTGTAACAATGCCTAACAGTTTCTCTGTTTACGTGTATGTTAAGTATCCCATAATGTGTATAGGTTAACAACCTTACACTACATTGGTTACAATATGTGCTTAGACCAGTTACTTGTGGCTTTATAGCGCCTTACAACACCCACACGTCCCTCATCCTGCAATCTGGTTGGTTGAATTTTTATTTCAGCCATGTCTTGCTCCCTCCGCTAGGTTCCGTGCTAAGTGAACCTGCTCTTTGCTTTCCCACATGCCTCTCTTTCTAGTGCCCCCCCCCCCCCGGTCATATATCTACCATGGATATATCCCCACACTCTCCTACATAACCCTATCCCTGTTACATCGGCCAGCAAATCGCCCCATTTCTATTCCCTAGGATCGCCACAGCCTGGACCTGCATGGCAATGTGGCATTGGCTGGCCGGCAGCGCGGTGTTGCCACGTTGCCTTGCCACTACGTCATTTATCGCACTGCACCCGCATTCCGCTCACGTCTCCACCCCTTGGCTGTACCAAGCGTTCCATGGCCAGAAGTACTGCAAGATAGCTAAGGCGGTTACATTTACCATTTGACTTTACAGAAGCTTCCAATACACGGCTTCTTAATGGAATCGTATACAATGGCGTCGTCAATACTAATGTCAAGCAGTCTCGACTTTACGTAAACACCGATCAAGTGAAAACCTAAATGCAATGCCAACATAGCCGCTCGCAAGGAACCAGCTTATTATGTATGTTAGTATGAAAAATGTTTAGTTCTGAATATCGTTTCATTCTCCAGTATTGAGATTTCGTGAAAAATGTAACAAGTGTGATTAAATGTACGCGAAAAACTTTCTAAATAGCACTAAATAAGTATTCGTACATGAACTTAAGTAGCGTCAATAGATGGAACTACTTTTGTTCTAGAAAATATTATAGTAAAGTAAAAGTATTTTAATAATTGAGCTTATTTTTAAACATATACGTGATATGCTTTTGTGGCTAATATATAATGAACTAAATCACAATATTTCCAATTACAAAAACAGATTCTCAATCAATTTTCAACTGTAATTACTTTGCCTTTACGTTTGATTGTGTATTGACGAACTACTTAAAGTTACGGAAACGCAAACTTAAATATTAAATGCATTCGTTATCCTAGCCTCTAGGCGCAAGTTCCTCTAGTGTCGTCCGTGCAGCCTCGTCACCGTCAACTCGCCTCTACGAGTCATTACGCGACACTATCATCATTCTATTACATATAAATTGTATTGTACATACATATGACTTTTACAAAAACTTCTCCAATATTTCCATACATAAAATAGACCGGCAAAGAATATTCATTTTTAAGCGCGAGAAAATGAATTTTAAAGATTACTGGGGGAGTTGAAATGAAAGTGACGTCCTTTGAATACTATGCCTAACCAGACACTAGTGACATACGTTCAGCAATTCTCTAATAAACTGCTGCTCCCGCTCCGCAGCCCCCTTAAGAGTGCGTGGTAGATAAATAAACGCTGAAAACATCAATTGATTTCTACTATTTTTTTTTCGAAGAAAATATGGATAACATACTCAATGACAATCCTAGATAATGTATTTGCCAACTTTATGAGTAAATATTTATCCAGAATTACTAATTCGTTACGCGTGATCTCTTGCACCGCAGTTAAATGCACGAGGTTCCGGCGTCAGAGATTGTGCCTCAGAAGTTCGTAACACTGGAAACAATTATGTTTAAAACGTTAGCTAAAACTATTGTCTAGGATTGCTATTGTTTAACTTTCGCAAATTGTCTTCAAGAATTCTACACTTATATATTAATGCGTTTAGCGTTGAAATGTTTACCTCGCCCTCTTAAGGCTCGGCATCATCCGCCATATTGAATTATTTTATTATTCGCTCTTACAGAGTTCTGAGAAGAAAAATGTGAAATTCGCTATTATAATATCAATTCTATTTGCTTTGCGCTACAATAAAAGTATCGCGCTTGAACTTTTAATGTATATATTAAGCTGCAATCAGTCATATAAATCAAGAACATAAAAAATTGCTCGAATGATTGCGACTTAAATATACGTTAAAAGTTCAACTACTAAGCTTTTATTGTAGCGCAAGGTAAATATAATTTATATTATAATAACCAATTTCACATTATGCTTCTCAGAATTTCATAAAAGCGAAAAATTAAATGTTTCAAAATGGCGACTGATGCCGAGCCTTAAGGGGCCCGCCTCGTGGCACATGTGTTTGTGCGAGTGAGGTATGGTGCTAAGGGCGACGTCGTATGGGCCATACAGCGGTGCGTCACCTCTACGCTTAAGGCGTGCAGTCTTCGCGAAAAAACAAATTTCCTATGGGACTTTAAGTGGTGACCCTATTGTTTTACTAACGAAATCACTTTACTAAAGTCCAATGCACTACCCTTAAGTGGTTTCATATGTATTCGGCTAGTATATTTTCCGATATAGCAGCCTGAAAACCCCGATTTAACTCATTTTGACGTGCCCTAAAAGGGGATTTCTAATACGTGTAATGGCAGTCGTCTGAAGTGTGTGTTCTTTCCATAGAGAAACGGCGTGAACACACGTGTATTAGTTTCGGTGTAAAACTTTTTCTTCAAACACGCTGCATTGCGATTTTATGGCAACGAGGCGGGTCCCTTAACGTGGCGGTTCGAGTTCAATAAGTGCGACACAACGCATACATCACACATCACACTAGCCTCTAGGGAGCGTCAGATTTAGGTTGTTTTACACCTGCACTCTTAACATCACTCTTACATCACTCTTACACCATTCATACATCACTCTTACATTATTCATACATTGTTCTACATCACTCTTACATCATTCCTACATCACTCTTATATCATTCCTAAATCACTCATATATTTACAATTTGGAAAAAAAAAAACTAGACGTGAAATAGTCAAGCATAGCACATTACGTTTGTACGTAAGCCAAACTACTTGACCAGAGTAAATAAGAGTCTACTTCAAGTAGACTAATGTTTCCCTACACGAAATACACAGCTTCGTACTTTGTTCAGTGCAACAGTCTCAATTCGTGTTCGGGACGTGCCGGGTTTGAAACCCGGTACCACGTGAGATCTCATTGTCTAAAACATTTCAAACATATATGCTGAACAAGTTCTCCTCTTGCAGTAAACCGATTGATGATTTATGTGAATATTATATATGAATTATGCCCTGTTAGCAAAACAAAAACACAGTTTGAAACAAAAATGACGCAAGCTAAAATGAGTCGTTCCCCGATCCTGTGTAACATCAATTTGCATGTGTCTTACAACTTTTACTTAAATACACGTGACTAATACATGCCTAGTCAAAGTTGTTATTGCTCAGCTGAAGCTATGACTAGCTTCAGCACCTCTGGTTGTCAAAGAATTAGACTCGTGACCAGAGAAGAACTACCAAAATAATCATTCGTTCCGTTCAAGTCGCAGCGTCTTACGTAAAACAATGGGGAAATGTACGAGATCTTTGTTTCAGCACTAGACAGAAGTGGCGCAAGAGATTGACATGTATCAAGTGCCGTGTATAATATTATTAATAGAAGACAACCCATAAGGACAGCTAGTACAGCACTGAGCAAGGCTCGACATGTCTCGCAGCAGCTGGCAAGTGAATGTTGTGTGGAAGTCTGTCTCTATCCAGTGACGACGTCGTTCCAAGAAGACACCGCCCAACCTTCAGCGGAAATACTTGCCGTCAGTGCTAGCAACTTCTACACTTATATCACACTTGCTTCATAGTTCACACTGTACCTACATGTTCAACACAGCAGAGGATGTGGGCGTGTTGTGGCATAGAAGTGTCTACAACAGTGCAGCTATACACATTTGCATCTTGTTTATCCGACTTATCAAAGTGAATCCATAGATAATGAACCATTACAGAAGCACAACATACAACTGCAAGTTGCTTTATTAAGGGGACTGAAGGATTCCTATTAGGTTAATCAGTGTATCGTTATCTTTCCCAAATTGTTTTCTGCAATTTTGAACATTACTCGTAAATGTATAAATGTAACACTGTGTTTGTTATTTGTTATTTACGCTGTTTGTTTACGTTAATGAGTGGAGGAAAAGTACAAAGTTACTGATCATTAAAAATAATCAGGGCTACCAAAATGCCCACTTCATTGTGTACAGTCTACAGTCGGACTCGACAGTGATACCACAGGCGGAAACGACGCCTTAACATAGCGACCATTGAAGAATTACCCTGGTCTAACATAACACAGAATGACTGGAGCACATGCCAGACAGTTGTGTCTGAAGACGCAATAACTGGAAATAATGCTACGACAAAGACTTAGCAGCGTAATGGCGTCCTCGACACAACTATAACTTCACCTCTGTAGTGACGTTAAGGCGAGGCGCAAACCAGAAGTCTGAATGCGGCGTGACCCTTATCGTCCCTGCCGTTCCCGTGGTCAAATATCCTCCTAGGCGACCACCTTAACAATTATTCTGTGGATCAAAAATACTCTAAAATGTTGACTGCCCGACGAGTCGGCAGATTAGTCGATACATTTCAAGTGAGCAGACAAGCTGGCATGAACGCTGTCACCACATCAAGGAAATTATAAGTCTTAGTGGGTTATTTCAACCGCGCGACATTTATGAAGAGCATAGTGTTCAAGGCATAATTCTTGCTGTCCAAAGTAATGACTGAAACTGAATATACTGGTTCAGTCTCTAGACCCACCTTCCTGGTCAGGTTGGGATAATTTACGCCCTCTCCTCTCGCCATTTACCCAGGGTTATCCAGCAAGGCTATGGAAGTTAATCCTGACACCTGGAACCTTCAGAGTCGATGTTGCGTCAACGAGCCGGGAGAGTTCTATTAGATGATCTGGATGGGATAGTCAAGTATGAGCGGAGCTGATGATGGTCAAGCAGGAAGCAGTGGTTGTTGTGGCGCTTAGTCTGTGTGCGAGAAACATCATCATATAAGCGACATCGACCAGACGCGACAGCGGAGATAACACTTGCAATGAGGTGGATATATATACATACGCACACAATGCCAACGTTTTATACGAGTACGGTTAATTCTGCTACAGGTAAGAAAGAAAAGACGTTTTCTTATGGGAGAGCTTGGCACAGGGAAAATTTCTGCCACTAGTTTCGCTTCGATCGCTAAGAGACCAGATAAATACGAAACCGTATTAAAATTGAATTTAAATGAACTTGCAAATTATATTTGTCATTTAATTTAATTTTCAAGTGAAAAGAAACCAATTTCGCCTTTTAAATTCTAAATTTAATGAAACTTAAAATTCACGAAAGCTCTGTGATTTGTCAGTTTTGTGCATTAGCGATACCAGCGCTCAAGTGGCAGAAATTTTCCCAGTGCCAAACTTATAACATTGATCTTTCTAACCTGTAGTAGAATTAACCTTAATACGAGGAACAAATCAACAGAGGTGACGCTTTGCCGTCTAGCTGAGCAGTCTGACATCAGACTAGTGAACAAAAGAGGGCGCGCACTCTCAGAAGAGGACGGAAGTTGGCAACACTGCTTCTCACTTGGTAACAACAGCACGGTCTTCAGAGCGGGTCGTCCAAGGTCAACCACTCTGCCGTCTCCGCTCAGCTACATGCAGGCACACCTTTGCTGCCTCACTGCACTTTCATGGTACCGTATTATATCGTAGTCATTATTTCACAACATTCTCACACTTCTGAATGCACCTATTACTGCGCAGTTACGTCATTTCAACAGTAAGTTGTAAAACTGTACGTTGAGTATGTGAGACGGTGTTCACATATGCTACAAACGCCACATCGCAATTACGCACCAAGGACTGAACTAGCGTTGTCATATCAGATGTTTATATAACTGTAATGTTGGAATGTCTGTATCTAAGTTCAGTGCAGTATTATATCCCAGTTCACATCCATCTGTCTGGCAAACACATTCTGAGGAACGCACGTCTGGAAACGTGGTTTGCGTCTATTTTTTATCTTCATCCCCTCATTTATCATGTAAATAAAATATCCGATATTATTTCTGAAGCGGCATTTCAAATCAGGCGGGAATTATAACTCGATTGTGTACTAAGGACAACAGCGACCTATGTAACACAAAACCAGACCGAACTACAAGCAGGCCTCAATAAAACAAGCATGTCTGGATAGTTGATGTGCGGTATCTTCAATCACCAGAATGCATGACATCATCGTATACATAATGTTTGTAAAGTAAACGAAATAAGAAAATGTGATTCAACAACAAAAATACGACTAAAATTCTACACAGCGTTTAGTGATTATGGGCGATAAAGAACATAGTAAGTCTCAGGTTTACATATTAGATATCTTACAGATAATACTGACTCTTACAATACATATTTGAGCCATTTTCGCAATTGAGGACTTAACTAAGCTAAGTACCATTTTCGACAAAAATGTATTAGGTACCTAGAAAGGTGTCAAAACATTTGGTCGAAGACATGCCTAAAGTGCTATCTCCTAGTGATATTCATGCGCGCCGTACATCAGCACAATTACATGGTTGGAGTAACATCAACACATTCTAGTTCACTGAAAAAAAAAAATATATATATATATATATATATTGATGTTCATATGTATTTTGTATTGATTACTGTTCGATTGCCCCCATTTACTATTTTCTTATTGTAAAAAATATGTGAAAGCATTTGGATAATTCCTTGTTCATTTGTTTGTCGCAATATAAGTACTGTTTTCATCATTATCTCGAAACTTACCTTTTGACACTTAGCCCCTTATGAATGTTAAGTATTCAATTCCTAAGAACGAATAAGATGTGGATGGGGACATGAAACTTAACTTCGGGCGAGTAACGATTCATAAACTTTATTCGCAGACACCATGTAGGCACGCGTTTATTTGAATAAACTATTTCACTTCCGCCAGAGCAGAGCGCGCGGCGACCTAGTCAGGCAGCACCCTTAATTATCATCAGTTTACCAATACACGAGTTGTTTGTTTGTGAGCGATGAGGTGACAGGCTGGGAACGTCCTGGCGAGGCGAGGAATGTATGAAGGTCACAGCTGGCCATGAAGTGTGTGCTAGAGGAATGGTTGCGACAATCAACCGAACTAAGAAGGTGCGACGTAACAAGAAGATGTAGGTGCGACGTAACAAGAAGATGTAGCCAGCCACACGGGCGACCAATAAACACGCTGCACATTCAGTGCCTTGCTTATAAAGGCTATGGCGTATTGCACTCGTGTGTACATATCGTCCTTACTGCCTACTCCGGCAGTGTAGCTGGACCATACCACCCAGGCGAAAGTGTTCCTGACAAGCGGCAAGAATGTCACTGAGGCAGGATATGGCAGAACCCCGAGTTAACCCGCCAGCCTTACCTACGCCCTTACGTGAATATACGGAGTGACCAGCCAAGACTGGAACCAGGAGGCTGCCGTCATGGGAGGCGAGTGATCTAACCACTACATCGCCGCGGCCCCGGCGAGAGAGGTGGAAGGAACAGAGACGCTGGAGGTACAGAAGCACAGTACTTCTCAGCATGTTCCCCTGCCGCTGTGCCGTGTACACATTCAACTTGCAAGTAATTTACATCTAACATGCCTCATTAGTTCTTACCACGGCAGGCGGCATTGTGGTCGACAAGCTCACCTCGCTAACAAATATAACACACATTTCTGCTATCTCATGTACCTGCTAACTTCCCGTCTTGCGGTGAAGTTTCTTAGCAATAAGTAGTCTGAAAGGGCAAAGAAGTTGCAGAGAGAGCCATGTTATACAACGACGAAAGGCGCTACACGAATCAGATGGAAAGTAGAGACAAATATGTCACGGCAGCCACACGAACAATTGTATTTCCGCGCGGAAAAATCGCATCTTATCTTCTGCTCCTGGCAAACTCGTTTATTATTTCTTCCCGTACATCTCGGAATATTACCAAACTTTACACAAACATTAGGTCATCTACTGATTGTTAGAGACAGTTTTACCCGGTTAATGGTTTCACAACTTCAGAGTTGTCTAGCCACACATTTGTATTTATTAACCACGAAATAAAACAGCATGATCATCGTTGAAATATAATTATATGATATTCGCTGAAGGCTATGTCCTATTTATTTACGCCCATTTAACGAGTATTATTCTAAAATGTAGCAGATATCGTATAACCGTCGAACATATGTCTTTTTTAATACGTCACGTAATTTTTCCAAAACAAAAACCTAATAACTTTGGTTAGACATCGATTAAAAATATTTAACAAATTTAATAATTAACGAAAAATAAAATATTTTCTTCTTTGAAAGAAGTACACTACATGACCGTTTTCGAAGCAGAAATACAACTAGATATGTGTTTGAATTGTCAAACACACTGGTAACATGTATAGCAATTTCTTGCAAGAAATAATACACGCCGTATGCTAAGACACTTAATGTGCTGTAAGTATAGACCTACCTTAAGAAGAATGAATAGAAATCATCAATATGGGAAGCCTACAAAACAAGCAACTTAGACAATGAAATTAACGAACTTCACGAGCAAACATTCACCTAGCATGATGCAGTTATTAAGAGGCCTGTACAGCTGGCGCTATATGCAGCGACTGAGATACAGAAACATGCTCGTGTGTCAACAACTGTATCACATTTATGCCCGGGCTGGTGGCACTACTTATTTATTTACAGGAAGTGCAATAAGTCCTGCGCTTACTTCTTTGTTTCACGAATCCTGTTGGTATTTTTACGCGACAGCATTCTGAAAACACCGACTTTAGAAATTTTGAGGTGTCCCGAAACCCTGTTTCTTTCTAGAAAAGAAAGATATCGAATACACATGTAATAATATTTCTTATAAAACTTTCCTCTAACACGCTGCAGCAGTGTTCATGGGCCAGATGTACAGGGCCCTTAAGCGTGATCTGTTGCGCCGATATATCGACCAAAGAGATTGTTCTTGATAAGTACGTAACTGGAGAAACATTGCCGCTCAGAAAGTTGGCAAAACGTATTGTCTAGGATTGGTGGTTCTTGATGTTTACAAAGTGACTTGGAGAAACGCAGAGTTTGAAAGTGCGGCTTTTAGCGCGGTAATACATGTGAATGTGAACACAGACTCAGAAGTGTTAGCAAGTGTTTACCCACACGTGTTCTTGATAAGGTAAGTTGTCTGGAGCATACTCATGTAGACGTGGTTCTGGAAGGATTCTGTGGGGAAGGGAGGGGGGAGTGTAGAGACACACCAGTCAACCTTGAGAAGCAACATAGGAACTCTAAGCAGCGCGCATTACAACGTCACATTACACATGTCCGCCTGTACACACACTGCAGATATTTCTACAAACTTCACACTTCTCCACAAGTTTCAAATCGCCACGTTTGCCACATGGGAACAGTGGAGCAATAAGAGCCAGAGTACCACGCTAGACGGGAAGCACATCGCCTCTATTCACAGCGCGTCAAACTGACGTGCAAGGTTTTTCTTACAGTCTTTTTTCCTACGGGATTTGAAAGCTGTGAACCGTGAAACTGTATTTTTTGATAGTATGAAGTAAAGACCAACGCACGCCTCTCGCTTTGCACTTTACCAATTTAGCTGGTATTTTCAGAGTTACAGCCGTCTAAAGGCCAGTGCACGGTTCTCTATTTTTGTTTTATGATTTCCGCGCGACAGCAATCTGAAGTAGCCGTTTTTAGCCATTTTGAGCGGCCCAAGAATCATGTTTCTAAAAAGAGTGTGTTATTTTCGTAGACAAAATATTTTATCAATAAGTTACGGCCATGATTCTCAATTTAATTGCTTTCACTACAGTTATTCTTAAAACACTAAACAAGAGCAAATATCGGAAATATCTGTTACACAATTTTGTTGAATACTGTTTTTACAACGTTGTCTATTTATTTCTAGGCAATAACCGTACTAATTAGTTTCCTTAATTGCACAAGTAGCTGAAACCATTGTGTATTTTATGTTGAAACTATTAGTTGACATAGTTGACACAGTTTTTTTTTTTTTTTTTTTTTTTTTTTACAAAACTGTGCTACAGTTTTTCGAGATCTGCCCTTGTTTAGTATTTAAAAAATAACTGTAATGAAAGCAGTAGACATGATGGATGACATTACAGCGTGTCACTCGTAGTCTTTTTACGCCAAACCGCTTAACTTATTCACTTTATGTTTATCTACGAAAAAAAACGCACTTGAAACTCTGCTTCTATGTTTGTATAAATTCAGCACGCTTGTTAGAAACATGATTTGCCGGCCTGTCAAAATGACTAAAGACTGCTGAACTCCGAAAATATTACCTGAATTTGTTAAGTGCTGAGCGAGTGGCATGCGTTAGTCTTTACTTCATACTATTCAAAATATGAGGTAACCTCTTAAAGTCCCGTAGGAAAGATACTAGAAGGAAACCTTGCACGCCAGTTTGGCGCGACGCGAATAGAGGCAAGAAGGAAGACATAGGAGGACGGAGGAACAGAATAGGAAGAAAGAAGAGGACAGAAGGAAGGCGAGAAGACTGGCCGACGCGGCGAGACAGGAGAGCAAACATGTTTAGCACATCCAGACACTGAGGACACGAGCGTTCATGTGTGCGACGTACAAGAGAGGGTGGTAGAGGGAGGCGGTTGTTCGTTGAAGAGGAAAATAAAAGGCAGAGAGCACCTTCAGACAAAAGAAACTGCCCCGAGGTGCGTGCTGCTTCTACAACACAAAAGCAAAGTCCTTCTCCCCCCTCCCTTCCCCTTCACCAGGCAAATCGGCCACAGATTGCGCTCAGCAATTCCCTCCATGCCTTATCATCATCCTGTGACGTCACACAAAGCGCGGCCACGTCACAAGGAATATTTCCGCAAGCACGAAGGTCCAGTGCAGGGTATAAAACATGCCGTCTCCAGAATGTAGGGTCGACTACGTACAACTTCAGTTTCACCTACACACATAGCAACAACACCTCACTGTTTATCGCTCAAAGTGGCGACATATTGCCTACATACAGTGCATGAAGTTTCACCATAATCTCTCCCTGATGTGTGAAGTAAAACAAGGCCAAAGCTTCCGAACATTCCTTCCTTACCTCACAATAATCAGTTCCAACACAACTACCATGTCTCTGACCTCACTCCGAGAGAAAATACAGCGACGTCCAACATGTTTGCAACGCTAATGTTCGGCGACGCGCAGTTCTCGTGGACGGAACAATCAACTCTAGGACAACACACGTGCCACAGAAACAACAGCAGAGACGATGAAGAAGACAAGTAGCCGGTCAACAGCAATGCACATGATGGCGTACGACGGCTGGGATTTACTCTGCATTCACTGCCGCATTATTCCCACCTACGGCCCTACGGCCGTGGGCAAAAATAGAGTGGAGAAATACCGAGCTGTGGCTGAATTATTCAACCTCCTCTCCCAACACCCCTAACCATCACTGTGAATCGGCAACCTGGCGTGCAATCGATGTAGGCAGAGTGAAAACATCGGCCGTAGTACGGTATAATCTTCTATGCCCCCTCCCACCCACACACTTCACTTCTGCCGAACTTGCCTACTCGCCAAATAAAACAAAAGTTCTCTGCGGCCGTTCCTCTTCTTACGTCGACTTCCCAGCCGGCATTTCTTCTTCTTCTTTTTTTTCGAAAAACACTCGAAGCTTCCTCCATTTACCTCACAATGAATTTTTTAAGTAGTTTTTAAAGCTCGAGCGAAGAAGAAAAACACAGAGGCATGTGAATAACGACCGCGTCAAGGACTTGGCGAAACATAAGTTACAGGATTCGACGGGGAAGGCCTTCTTGGCGTTGCCATAAGTCAAGAGTACACGCTAAGTAACGGCTGTGGCTACAATACACGTCACAACGCCAGTATAAATACGCACTGCCACTGGCCGGCATTGCCGACAAGTTCACCACTTACACTCTTACGTCTTAAGTTAGCGTCTATGTACGCTCTGGTCTACAAAGTGTGACTGATACTGCAGATGAAAGGTGTATGTAAAACTGTAACTACAACTTTTGCTCAATTCAATTAAAACCTCAATTAAAAAAGCAAATACGGTAATTACAGAAAACATAAACTTGTGATAGTAATAATAATCCTCGACTGTTAAAAATAAAGACGCAGCGAAGTAATGTTTCCAACGTCCGAAACACAAGAACCAAACTTTTATCGGCGCGGCATTCTGCGCGAACATCATTAGTATCGATAGTATCGCGTCTCGCCTCGAGAAGACTGCAGTATCGATCTCAGCACTGCTCACAGCATCTATGTCTGTGATGTATTTGTCTGAGCAGGTGGTACGTCGATGAATGTTCCCCACGGCGTTAATAATTTGCACTTCTCAGAGAAATAGGTCAAGTAGTTGCCTCGTTCTCGTCAAAGCAAGCAAGTAAGCTGTATTGATGATTACCTTCACTTGGTATTCCTGTGCCATAAAGAGGCAACGTACCAGCTGACGTCATTAGAGTCGCACATCGACATTTCTATGCTAACAACTTCCTCCCACAGTATTATCTCCTTTGAAAATTATACACAAACAATTTAAAAGCAGAAATGTAGAGAGAATTTAACACGTGTTGCTATTTTGACGGATTCGTCAATGACAAGACGAGGGAAATAAATGTCACGATATCTTTGCTAGTTGGTGCACTGAGAAAACAATTTTGTTGGTGCAAACAAAATTTGTTTGAATCAACCAAATAATTTGTTTGTAATGGGGTAATTAGATATTTGTTTGCTCGTACCAAATTATTTTGTTCCCTCGATTTGTTTGAGGCAAATAACTGAATTTTGTTAGCAGTACCAAATATTTAGTTCGTCATAAAAATATTTCGTTTGACATATTAAATGCACACGCATTAAAAAAAATATATAATTTATAATCTTAACAAATTTCTGAAATTTTAAGACCTAAAAAAAAATGGTATATTAGGACCGGGATTTGACCCACTATCCCATCGCTTACTTCTTGCTATCCATGATCTAACCAACTGAGCTACGAGTGCTTCTACGATAATGGGATTGTTATTTCTATAGGAATAGTTAGGCCTAATATTAAATTAGGATTGTACTGCTTTATTTACAAACATTTTTGTCTTCCGTCTGCGCAAATGTAAACGACGTCAAATAAGATTACCAAATTACTGCCGTGCACTGCAGTACAAAGAATGAGACGTGCAGCTGCAGTGTTTTTCAAGTTTATAGCATTTCCCGTTGTGATCGATCGAATAAACCACTTTGAAATTGTTATAGCTAAAATTAAGATACTTTAATAATGCTGATTAACAGTTTAGACGTCCTACTTGTCGCACAAGCTTATACTTTGAAAGTTGATGTATACAGCGTTCGCCATCTTTTCGCTCACGCACGCCAGCCTGCCGTCTTCCGCAAGTCAACCAAATGGATTTAGTTTCGGCAACAAAATCATTTAGTCAATCGAAATTTTTTTTTTTTAGGTTCAAAGCACATCGTTTATAACTAACAATATTATTTTGTTGACAAGATGTAACAAGTTGTTTGTTTACACAAAATATTTATTCGGCGTCCTTTAGTAACCAAATATACGTTTGGCACAAAGTGCGTTTAAATGAATAACTTGGTCGAGGGAAATAAATAAATTTGTTTGGAGGACTCCAAGTTTGGTCTTACCAACAAAATATTGTTTAGCTGAAGCAAACATCACCCAAACAAATATATTTAGTATAATGAAACAATTCCATCTCTCAGTGTGTATTTTAGAAGGTAATGAGGAGACGAGAGAGAGTGAATGAAGAGTTACTGATCAGCTCTTAATATCGCAGTCTTTAGCGCTGGTGAGGGGTAACATGAGGTAAGTATGAAGTAGCGACGAAATGACGGGGCGGGGGAAACGGGAGATCCCAGAGAAAACCCGCCGACCACCTTCACCGGAAATCGAACCCGGATCGTCTTGGAGGGAGGCGAATGGTTTGACCATTCGGCCACCGCGGCTCCTATGAGGAGACGAGTTTATGTAGATTTGTCCTACTTTTTCCTACTCCAGACATAAATACACAATGGCGCACAACATGAGACTGGGGTAAACACAGAGAAAATATGTTATAATTGCCATCATTAACGCCTTCTAGTTAACGTCACCTTAATGAGAAAATGTTAGTCTTCGTATAGAGCATAGTATTTAGTTGTTGATGTTAGAAACACATAGTATCCTGCTTCCTGCTCAGGTGTTGCCCACTCATGTGATGCGCATATGAACTGTTGTACCAGGCCACGTGCATGTAAACATATACAGAGATTTAAATACTTCCAAACAAAACACTTGGAAATGTCTTTAAAAATAAAATAAATATACATTTCAGACGTGGTACGCCACTTAAATATAAACATCTATATACAGAATAATACCGCGCAATTTGAATCGGGATGGACAATAATTATAAGTTGTTCTTGACATTTGCCCAAGTCAAACAGGTTTTTCTCAGCCTGAACACTTTGTACATTACACGTATAATAATAATAATAATAATAATAATAATAATAATAATAATCATTGCATGTCTTTGAATGTTTCTTGAAATGAGACAGAATAACCTACTGTAATGTTGTAGACACACGCCACTGCAATATTATGTCGTCTCAGAAATATTGGAATGAGACTAAGAGAAAAAAAAACAAACGAAAAACTAAATATGATAAAACAAGCTTATTTTGGCTGTAGCCAATACATCCATAAGCCATAACAACAGAACATGAAAGATCCCATAGTTAATTAGTCCGCAACAAATAAAGGCAAATTAAATAAACATGCAGAAATAAAAGTCAAAACATAAAACAGAATGATCTGTAAAGCTCAGGAGACCACAAATAACACCGCACAGACAATACTGGGACAATACACTACAGGATAACAACGATGACGTCACAGACAACAGACTAGACGATACAACGATGATGACACAAAAGAACACAGTAGATATCTAAAGACCGACTTTTCACGACGTTTCGGGAGATGACATCTGCTCGCGACGGTAATACAGTTTGTTGTCACATGATGGTCGCGTAACTCGAGCGGCGAGAACGTCAGAAATGAACAAGCGCACAGCGACACACTGGCCCAGTATATTACCCGGCCACGAACAAGTAAGCACAGACCGTGTATATTAGTATTACTTTCATTAGCCGTGCAACTAAGTCCTACATAGTGTAGATATCCTCACAGCAGCCCGGGTATTGTGTTGTCAAGGGCAGTGTTGAATGTGTCTGTCTCCTAGTGTCGTTGATGAATGCCGTTGTTGACCACAATACGTGCGCTGACCTCGTAAGGTCGTGTTGCTAGCTGAACTCACGTGGGTGTTGATCCTTATCGCCCACTGCTACCCCGGACTACAAGCGAGTATCGCCAGGGTTATAAACGCCTCTTCCTTCTTACACTATTCAACCCACCAACACATTTCCGCGAATCGATGTCTGAATAATTGATACATTTCCGAGTCCTTGTCCCCGAGTCACAAAACGCTGCTCGAAATTACCCCCTCCCCCTCCTTGCCACCTCTTTTACTCCAACCCCTACCCGGCAAGCAAACGAGATCGACCACGAAGATGCGTTAATGATTCAAGCAACTTTCCCGATTCCCTTTGAGACGTCCGCCCTGCAATTTGTCAAACAAGCCGACCTCTCACTGCAAGTGCCAACAACACTCGCTGCTACCAAGACAAGGATTTGCCCGATTTTTGTTTATTCGCTGGAGAAGCCGGCAGCCGAAGGGGCGGCGTTTTTTTCTCTTGACCTCCCATCTATCCCCCGGCCATGATTATTACGACAGCTTTATATCTTCTCTCCCTCCCTCTCCAGCCTTGTTCGACCGGTTTTTTTCCCGCAGCCCTACCTGGCCCGGCTCAGTACCGTGATAACGGGAATTGAAGATTTGTATCTATAGGCGCCGGCCCCTGGAAGCTATGCAGGCCCGCGCGGCGCGGCTGTTGTGCGGGTCTGCAGAGCCAAGGCTCGTAAGGGGAAAAAGACCGGGCGAGCATGTAATGAGAGATGCGGGAAACTGATACAGAGCTGGCAGCGCGGGGCCTTATTACGTCACGTTCGTGAGCAACACGCCAATAACAGTTCAGTAAATAACGTCGAGGCGTGACCGGGTCGCCAGCGAAACACAAACGGTTGTAAAAGGAAAAAGAAAAAAATAGTTACGTGCTATAACTGACACAACAAAGGTAGGTCGCTCGGTAATGTAGCCACAATTACTCTAGCGACGAGGATAATTTCGTTTTATCATTACCTGTTGCCATGCAAGGAATGAATATCATTCGCAGAGGAATTGCGCACAGTAATTCTCAATACCAAATTTACAAATAATACGTTGTATGAAACTTTCTTTTTTTCGGAGAACGCATCAAAAAATGTAGGTACAAAACCAATAGGGAAAATTCTTAGAAAAAGTTTTTAATATTTACCTGTTTCTTTCGAATTATTTAGGCACTAAATGCAGCCAGGCAAAGCAATAGCTCTGTTAATATTGTAATTTTTTAATTATTCAACTTTAAAAATGCCATATTTTCAAACGCCGCCACAAACAATAAAACGCTGTCTTATTGGCTAACACATTTATGACGTAGTCTTACTTGTTTTGGTTAGCCACCGTACGCTAGGCACTATTGTGTGTTAATTGGAATTTTTTAACAATTTAAAAAACTAATAAAGTTTAGCGAACCCGGTTACGTAAAGGTTAATTCGAGGAATTCGCCCGTTGTTTGGGCATATGTGGTTGTATATTTGTTAGTTAACAACGAAGATTTATTTCACTTGTGTTGATTTTAAAGGAGTAAAAACAGCAATGTACGCCTATTAGTAGCTACCACACATTGCGACATTTTAGTTACAGGTTTGAGTTTATGTGAATTTAATTTAAATTCTAGAGAGATAAAAACTTATTACGAATTCATTTTAATGTTTCAGATCCGGTATATAATCAAAAGTTTAGGTTTGAAAGGTCAGCCGAACGAAGTGCACGTGCACATGCGTACAAAAAGTGAACCTATCGAGCTAATTTTATGAATGCGTTTAACCAAACCTGGCACAGACTGGTGACCGAACATTCTGGTTGCGCGAGTCGGTAAAATAATATGGCAGGTCAGTTATTTTAATACAAGTTAATTTTTTCTCTCAGCAATTTTTACGTTTCTCGTGAACGGCATTGAGAACTGTGCTGCCATCTCGGGGAAAGTTTCGCAAGACCCCGCCCACCCCTCGAATTATCGGCCAATCACGTTGCCTTGAAATCGCCTATTGGCTAATGACGTTGCGACAGCCAGTCGAACAGCCAAAACACTACAGATGCAGGGATTTCGTCGCAAACTGCAAGCTATTGACTTCAATTGTTAACTTAAAAGAACTTATTTATTTTATGCTAATCATATCATGTTGTACACAATACAGCATTACATACGTAAACTTTATTTTAGTCGTTAATAGCAGACTATTAGGTCTCTTCTCGAAGTTTAAACCATGCAGTACGTTTTGACTTATCAGACGGCGCTAAAGTTAAGATTTTATTCCGAGTAAATTGCATTTTATTGCTGCTCTAACGAACTACTATCCACATTTATACTCTTCGGAGTTCAAGTCATACTCGAATTTACCGTATAAACTACTTTATTCACGACTTGAACGTATGTTGCTGCCGTTTTGTGTGTTACGTACATTAAAATGTACAGTATCGTGACGTCACAGGGACACCGCGCAAAACAGACTGCTCATTTTATTTAAGTTTTTCTCCAGTTACACAGACGTAAATAAAGTAAGGTACCATTGTTCATAAAATTAAACGCACTTTTAAATAAAAGTATAATAAAAATAGGAATTTTCCTTATTGTATCTAACATGTCTAGTTTTGTACAAACCTTCACATTCTATGAACAATTTCTCACAAAATTGGTTCCAATTCGCCGGTTTTTGCTGAATTCGTTATTTTGTATATTAACTGAAGTGAATTATTAACAAAAGTAGAACATACAAGCATTAATGGGCATGTAAGAATTACGTTCAAGCATACTGATTACATTCCGTAACAACGGAACATTCGCCCATGCAGGACTTCTCCGCAATATCTTGCAGAGTTGCCTATGTTTACAGATAACATTTGGCAGTTTCATTCGTTGTTTAGTTCTGTCATGATTGGCTGAAGCGCACTATCTTGCACAAGGCAATACCAAACCAGAGACTGTACAGTGTGGTTGAGTCACTAGTCAGTCGACACAAACACCTCGCAATAATGCAACTATGTAAGCTACAAACAAAGTACAATGTTTACAATATACACACCACTGTGCATTGTTGCCACGTCATATGCTCGGCACCGCAACACGTCACCACTATGTTCTATGATACCAAACTAAAGTAATACGTGCGGAGGTTGATAGTAAAGAAACGTTTATATTTTCTGTATAGAATACACTGGAAATATAGTTTTATACATTCGAAATCAGTAGATTTTTTTTAAAGACTTTAAGTATGACACGGGTTTACCGTTGAAGGAAAAATTTTTGTACTATCTCAATAATAAAGTGTAAAACAATTCCTGACTAGCAAAGAAAACTGACTAAAACAATTACTATAATTGTTAAAATCACGCAGTTACGGTACATTTAAACACAAAAAGGCATTTGTACATAGGCCTATCATAAATAAACTAATTGAAATGTCGATACACAAAGTATCACTAAGGACACCTGTTTTTCGCAAAAATAATTTTGCCCAACTTTGATTCGGGGCCTTATGTGCACAGCTGTAGTTCTGCTACGTGGTCGTTGATTGGATACTGTAGCTGTCACGAGCCTTGGTATTCTATCAGCAAATCACAGACGTGTGGTGTTGCAGGAACGTTACTGTGATTGTCTCAGACAAATAATATACGGCTCTTCACATAGACACGCTGCCAATAACCATGAAGCACTGTAGATGTGTACATAAGACACTGAAACAAAGTGAAGCAAAATTCATTTCGCTAAAAACAGGGGTTCCTAAGTATCACCATTACAAATTATCACAACATTTTGCCACTCTTAGTGGCCCTCATTCATCCTGCGAAGTTTTTAACGAATAAATATAACAACACTGCACTGAAATACACTATACAAGCCAAATACAGTTGTCATTCAAATGCAAGGATAGTACCACGAGTATACTGGTACAGGCCTACCTTAGAGAGCTTGAAATACAAATGTGTCTGTAATGTTCATATAGCTTGGACTTGTGTAGATGCCAATGGCGTTAATGTTTCCGCCTACCAACATTACATTACACTCTCAGCTAAAATAGGTAAAGTATGTTGTAGAAACTGCACCTCAATGGATAAATTTAAAAAATCTGTGATGCCTCATTAGAAAGAATCCTGGTAGTACTTCGAGGCGAGTGTGTGTTAATTTCAGCCGCGAGAAATATGATACTGTACACATAACGGGAGAATGTGTAATGTGCACACAGCTCAGTTGTCATCTAACACTTCATACAGCATGTAACCCGCGCAGAAAGAAGCATACCTGCTGCACAAGGGCGTAAGTCCCGACAACACCAGTAGTCGCGATCCACAACTTTGTTAGCACTTTGTCAACTTGGCAACAGAGGCTGCAGACGTTCCTTTGTCTGTTACACACCTCTCTTACCCCCCCCCTCCCCCACTCCGGCCCGCGCCGCAGGAAATCGCCGCAAAGTTCCTGACTAATGGCGCTCTGCACCGCGCCTCCTCTAGCCAGCGACGGAAGAACAGAATACGAGAAACTACAGAAGTGAACAGCAGGCTCGCTGATAACTAGGGCCCGGAAATTTCCGCGAATATATTTCAAAGCGAAATGTGAATGAAACCCACGCATATTCAATGTCGTACGGCAAGTACGAGGTATTCGACACTTACGTCCTGAAGGAACAATGTAGTGGAGATGACAGACAAGTATATTGACTGGGGCAGTAGTAATGTACAGACTGCTGAGGGTCAAGTGTATAGGGCTACTCAGACGAATGACACGAGCAAGTATAGACATGTTATATTAGCTGTGGCACAGAACGTGACGAAACTACATCATTTACCTGGTTGTTCATCTCATCGATCACAGTACAGTAAGATATTTGAGGTTTTCTTTTTTTATTTCCTGGAAACTCTTAACTAATTAATTAGTATTTCATTACCAACAAAACCTCGAAAATCCCTCTTATAACTTACCCATTTTTTTATGCAGCAATATTTTACTCTACTCACTACAGGAATTGTATTCTGCCCGAAAGCGATGTCATGCAAGTTAACTTAGCCCCACCTAACATAATTGAACATGTGAATTCCCACCGTTGTCAAGATGTCCTGTCCTTGGCTGACAAGCGCTTGGCGGACAACAATGTTATATATTGTTGAGCCCTGAGATGTATGATGCCCCGAGACTAACTCTCACCTACACCACACATTTACACATTACACACACGTGGTCCGCATTCCATACGAACAATTTTAGTAATCCCACTTTGCTTGTGACCACGGTCGTAGAAGAACAGGTCTGGACACTCGCCTGGATATTTGACCCCCTTGTTGTTTGACTGCAGTTCACTAAGTTACCGAGAATATTGCGTTTTATTGGCGCTGATGTTAGGGCGGTCGGACTCAAACTCCGCTCACTTCCTTTCCACTAAGATAAACAATTTATCCAAACAAATTTTTTATCAATTTATGAAATACTGCCTTCGTTCAAAAATTTAAGAAATGGCTCCAGCAATCTTTATTTACTTTATAAATTTAACAATGGGGAAAAAGTGGGCGGAGTTTAAGTCGGACCGCCCGGAATACAGCGCCAAAAAGTACCTACAATATTCTCGGTAACTTGACGAACTACAGCCAAACAAAAAGAGGGTCAAGCAAAATACATTGTTAGATAGGAGAGTGTCCAGACCTGTTCTTCTACGACCGTGCTTGTGACATTATGTACAAGTCTTATTTTAATCGGCTCCAATCATACTGTTAAAACATGTAGATACGGGAATAATTCACAGTTTTTTTTGCTCACAGACACAGTGGTACAACATGGTTGCGTGTACATTGTTGCTTCTATATTGTTGGCTGAGAGCCGTCCAGGAGTCAGACATGTCGTGTAATAACTTCACAAGCTATGTAAACGTGCGGCGAATGTCAAGAAGAATAGGGGAGAGGACATTCCCAGCTCCTACCACTGCGGCTCTGTACCAATTACATATTCTGTGTCTCACAAGTAGCGTAGTTGAAAGAGGAGAAGCGAGCTTATTGCAGAGACTAGACAGTAGCGAGGTGGAAACACGCGATGATACGACCAACAAGGACAGCAGACACCGCGCCATGTTGTCAGTCCACGTGTGCTGTGGATACAGACCTTCATATGTCCAGTTACATCGACACACGTGACAATGACGTGTTATATCTGCCCTACATACGCTTGAAACATGTTGCAACAACGAGTTGTGATTGTCCCTTCATTGACAAAACTACCTAACTTGCCGTATCAACGCAATGAATACACACTTCAATCTATGTCGCTGTAACACGCTTGTTAGTAACATGACTTTTGGAACCTAAAATTATTAAAAACCGCCTTTTCACATTTGGGAAAATACAGATAGAAACATGTGTTGACTCTGAACCGTACTTCCCTTAAATTAAATGATATATCACCGCTTTACGTTCCACAGGAGAACGAATAGTAAAGTTGTGCACATCACTTGTGTGGTTTGCGTGTAGACGCGATACCACATTGTTTGCGCCAGTCGGCAGTACCCTTAGCGCTCCGTAGATATCGTGCCTCACAACGTAACGTAGTGTAGGGAACGTCTTATATTCGCAAAATGGCTGACATCTGGTGGCGAGTTTATGAACTAGAGTAAAGACGGCATCAACAAATGTTGTGCTGTTTATGGCAATGTAAAAGTTCAGATGTATTTTAGAGTTTTATCGCGTAGAAAACCAGTAACTTGAAATGTTCCAAATTTGCAAATATTAAAAATAGTCTGAACTTGCCTTGTTGCCGTGGTAGTTAAGGATAAATAGCTTTCAAAGTATTATTTTCCAGGTGACAGTTGCAATGGCTTCGTGCTGGGTAACTTCAACTTGAAAGATATATATATATATATAAAGCAAATTTGCGTACGTCAATTAAAAACCTATAATTCTAATAAGTCTTCGCTACAAATACTGTACGTGTGCAATGTATGCACACTGTCACTAACAAAAAATATCCAACTCAACAAATATTAATATTTAAGTCGTAAGACATTATAGTATCCAGTTTGCAACTGACATTACAGATCATTTAAATAGATTCATCTGAATTTTATCTAGATATTAGTAAGGACTTTTTAAGAAATATAAATACATAGTAATATTTTATAGACGTACGAAATGAATCTAGTATCACTAAGCAAAAATTCGTTGTATTTTCATTATATGGAATTTTAATATTTAATAATAATAGCGCTATCTATTGTCAAAATTTTAAACTGCTCTAATTTACCGCAGTTGGGATAAAGGTATTACTTGAAATTTCTTATTTTCACCCACGTCCCTCATTTTACTGTCTTGCATGTTTAATTATAAATTTTGTAGTGATCGTCACCGTGTAGTAGATACAGCAATGAGCTATGTATGCTATTTATAACGTCAGGGGAAAGGCAAGCACATGATTCCCAAACATGACATTTGCATCCAAATACACAATTCCGCATCATTTAATATTTTTAACTGCCAAAACTTTGATAAACAGGCATCAAAAATTCTCTACACAATCAATACTTTCATACATTTCTTTTGGTGGCTAAAAAATAACATTTATTTCGCCCGGTTCGCACAAAAAGCGAAAATCTTAAATACAAATACAAGAAAACAAATATCCAAGTAGCTTTGTTGATGCCGTCTTTGCCCTCCATTTTGTCGTGTGCAGTGCTGCGCTCTGGAGGAGGCGACGTCGCGAATCTAGGGACAGGAAACTTACGCGAATACAATGTCCTGCAGATTAGAATATTTTGTCCTATGCACACTTAAGCCCCGGTCTATTCGTTCATTGTCTGTTGTTCCATTGAGTAGCAGCTAGTGGGCAGGACTTGAGTGTGTATAGGATAGTTGATTCTAACATGAAAGTCATTGAATTCGCGAAGTTTTCCTGTCCCTACTTATATCGGTCATCGGTAGAGACATGAACTTTTCGCGAAAAGAATTTTGCCCCACTTTGTTCCAGTGCCTTATGTGCACGTCTGCAGTTTTGCTTCACATATATTGGCAGCGTGCCTTTGAACTGTGACGTTTCTCATTTGACTGTACCAATCACAATAATGTTACTGTAACACCACACGTCTGTGATTTGCGTGTAAAACCCCACGACACACGAATGTCAAAACATCTAATCTCTGACCGTGAAGCAAGTCTGCAGACGTGCACACAAGTCTCTGACACAAAGTGAGGCAAATTTCTTTTCGCGAAAAGTTCATGTCTCTAGTCATCGGGCCTCATTCTGTTGTATCCTCAGCTGTCGAGTAGAATAACTTCCGGCTATACTGGTAGGTCAGTAGACGCAGGAGAATGTCGTGTATTCAACTGACAGCCGCTTAGACTTCTCAGTCCTATACATACACTCGAGTATCTAACTGTACAAGAGGTAGCAGCCACGAGTTGTTTCCTTCGTCGTTACTGGCTTGTAAGTCGTCAAGACAGTTGTCCAATCACAGAAGTGACACAGCTCCGAGCCAATGGTAATCAAGGTTGCTGCTGAGTACGACACAAGCAAGGGAGGTAATTCCCTAGCAGTTAGCACGTGGCCACGCCTACTTCAGCTGTGCGCTCACGACGCTGGAAGAGTGTGTGACGTCACTAGACTGGCACTACGCTGTCATTAATAAGACCAGCACATCACGTGACTACAGTGCTAGTAATCACGCCAACACTTCCTCCTAGGCGCACTATGGCATGCCGGAATTGTTGCTCACATTTGTCATTCCCTCGCAGCTGTCAGCTCTGACTGTTCAGTGATCAAAGACAACGTGGCAGCAAGGACGCTGCCTGGCTGCTGCAGTTAACATATCCGAGGTCTGTAAGGTCGACCAGGCACACTTAGTACGTTTCATTGTAGCCTCTAACAGCAAGCCACTGACCTGACGTGTACGCGACTAGTCGACAACTCGATGTGACAATAAATAGCCTTCTAAACACACTGCAACAATATATTCGCATGCAGACATCCTATGAAGGATCACAAAAACATACATTCTATACTTGCAAGAAAATAAACTTTACAAGCTACTGCAGGACCAGAAGTGCGAGTCCGATAAACTTCTGTCTGCTGAATCTCAGCACACAGCTTCGTGGCCCGGCCAGGCAACCCCCTTAACATGACTTTGGACAACTAATGAACGTTGTTGCTGTGACAGAGGAAACATTACATCTCTTCTTGCACGCTATCTGCAGAATGTACCGGCCTCTACCCGTATAATGGTTTCTCACACAATTCGCAGTTATGTACAGTCCTGCTAAGCACAGCTTGCCTAGACACACTTCACGCTTCGATGCTCATTTTACTGCAAAACTTCTTGACGTATTTCCTAACGTCTGCTTAGCAACATGTCAAAGAATGTAACTTACGGACATCTGACTAGCGAGAATATTTTACGACCAGTTATGTTAAAAAAAAAATTAGCTGAGGCTAGACTGGTATGTCTCACAGAGGGAAATATTTCCTTCCATAGTTAGCTTCTTGTATTTACGACTATATCACTCCAGGGCAAGATGGACGTTGTGAGAAGTTACTGCTGCAGTATCAGATGATGTTGGAAAAACAGAAAATAATTGGATTAACGATACTCGCTCCAGTGATGGGCTGTAATAAAACTTTCTCCAGCTACATCAAAGTAACTCCAAGACAAAAAAATGCTGTTTCTTCATCCTCCCAGTCCCGATAACTGATCCCTTTTCTTTGCTGTAAAACTTGGCAACTTCCGTTTTCTTTTTTATCCCACAGATAAACAAATGGAACCGAACATAAAAACCGGGACTGCATTGTCGCGGCGCTGGAGGGGAGGGGGTGGAGAAGAAACAAAGGAGTAACAGAACTACGAGGAGAAAGGTGGCAGGTCAGTCGCTGCCTGAACGCCAATAATCTACGAACACAACTTCTAAACATACACGCTACGTCTGAACATAATTGTTACCAGTTAAAGTCGTTCTCTACATAGCTTTCATTTCTGTGTGTGAAGCACAAAGTTAAGAGCAATAAGGGTGCTGCTGCTGACCGGTGTATCAGACACAATATCACCCCTATGCTCAAGTCATTCAACAGGCTCGCAGTACTTTCTAGTTATTCTTTCATATGGAACTTAACGTGGTGGCCAGATAATTTTATTTATGCGAAGTATGGTTACAAGTCATATGAATATTTATATATTTTGTTTCACTAATGTTGTTGGTATTTTCCAAGTTAAATAAGTCTGAAAACAACCTATTTAACTAATTAGTATTTCATAAAAGATGTTATTATAAAATGTGCGTAAATTTATAGCGGCATAGTTTGATGTGTATGTTCATTTCGACTGCAAGTCGAGTAGCTGCGTCAAGAAATGAACAAACACATCTCGCTGCAACACATATCAAGCGGTTAGGGAGGCACATATAGGCCCCTTCCCGCCGAACCTACAGTTTGGTAATTGAAATAGAAAGGCGATGTTAAAAATTGCTTCACGACCGTTAAAATTTATAAAAAAAAAAAAAAAAAAAAACTTTTTCAAAGGAACGTTATTCTACGTGATATCTCTTGAAGACTACTCTTTACGTTTGAGGCACGGAGACGGGGAAGGCGATAAGTCAAACATAACACGTCCCTTCAAACACCTCATCGCCTCTAGGCACGAAGGACTAAACTAGCGTGCAGTGATATAGTAGAATGTATGTTTCAATGGGACTTCAAGCGATGACCCTGTTGTATTATTTGTGGAAAGTATGTGATATGGTCAAATACAGGTTTCTACGGCTTAATTTCACGATTACGGTTGATATTTTCTCAGCTACAGCAACGTGAATGAGCCATTTTCAGCCCTTTTGAGGAGCTTGGAACTCATGCGGACTGTATTTTTTAAATCATGGGAACACAGTTTGAAGTGTGTCTTCTTTTCGTAGATAAAATGTTTAGAAACAGTTTTAATAGTTATAAATAAAATGCTTTCCCTACCACGCTGCAGCATAGTTCACACGTCAGGTCTACCAACTCTTAGCAAGTAACATTAAAACTGACTTTTAAAACTAGTTATTAGGAATTGATATGTTTGAAAATTCCTTCGTGTCGGAGTGCTTCGTTCAAGTCTCGGAATAAAATAGGTTTCAAGAGATATAGTTGAATGACTGGATTAACTTAATGTAGGCCACCGTGGATTTTATTTTTGTTTTAGTAAAATCTAAATTTAATAAACGCGCGTGACGATATGCAGATTTCATGTAGCTTTTACTACAGACGGGAAAGTTTTGCGAGTTATTTTCTCAGGTTATATTGTAAAGGCATATACGTTTTAGCCACTTGTCCTGTTGGAATACAGTTTGTTATCAATACTCCCTGAAAACAAATGTATGCTGTGAGGTCTGTATTCTTGACTGAAGCAGTATTCAATCAACAAATAGCGGAGGCTCGAGAATATCGGAGTATAGGACTCCTCAAGGTCATTGCACCTAGCAACAACCCACGAGCCGCCACTGAATATATCTAAGCTGATGAAACCTAACTTACGTGAATATGTCGTAATAAAAAGCAACTAATATACGTAATAACACACTAACACAAGATATAGCTTATAGAGCAGTAACAGTATGAAGAGAGGGTTGGGGAGGGGTGGAGCTGTAGGGAAATGTGGCTCTGAGGGCTGCGTGCAGTCTGCACAAAGAACCTGGCAGTGTAGCGTGATAAGAGTGTAGAGGGTGGCCATGTCGGCACGACCAACATGAAAGAAGGGAACTACCACCGATGATAATCTACATTGCCACGTGCACAGCGCGCTACCAGAGGCTGTGAACACTACAGCGCTATATATGAGCGTCTTAACTACTGCCGCTGTCACGTGGCCACTCTACACATACCGTGTATTCACATGAGTCATGCCTGACGTTGCTGGTCGGCGGGTTTTCTCGCGCCCCACTGTGGGGCCTCGTATGTCATCCTCCAGGACAAGTAGATGCTTGCAAGCGCCCAGGAAGTTTGCTCCCTGTACCGAGTATCCTCTGACACGACACCCAGGTAAGCCATGAACCTCAGTCAAATAACCAGTGTAGGATCGCCCAGTGTCCGAGTTTCTACACAAGTTTCTTCAACATGTATTACATGTATCGTTTCAAAATAAAGACAACTTTATACAGGTATGACATAACAAGGATATACTCTTATGTATTAAATTAAATTTGGTGCGGCTCTGTCACAATTCTAAATGTCGTTTTCAAATAAACTAATATCTGAATTAAAAATAACAAAAGATCGCTACACGAACAAATACGTCAAGAAGAAATTCACAGTAGGTGTTTTCCAGTGTTTTTGACCATAACGTTTATTTTCTCTCAGTTTTCACGGTACTGAACAACAGTCTCTATGTTGGTAGCATTGCGTCGGAACACCAAAGTGACAGGCTTACTATGGGAGAGTATAAAAACTCGCACATATTTATAGACTCTCAGTAATCTGATTTTAATTTATAATTAACTGATCTATAAAAACAAACATGGCCTCATTTTACGTTCCGTCGTATGGTCAAGAATGTTTGATTTCTTTCGGAGAAAATAAAACACACGACGCAGATGTGAGTGTTTTCTTTCAGCTAAAAAGCTTATACGGAGATGTTGTGGTATGCATAAATAAATGCCTGCTGCAAGTTTCTCGAAGCCAACATTACAATACAAAAGAAGCACTCATTTTGCTCACTTTCTGAACAAATGTTGCTCCAGATTTGCAAAACCTTAAACAAACGAATAGCGCTGTTTAGATAAATATCTGCTCATAAAGTTGACAAAACCTGTTAGCTAAGATTGTTCTTTCTTTAGTTTTTTTATTGACTTCCAAAAACCTAGATATATTTCATTAGTTAGTTTTAGTGCAACTAAACGTTTTACGAACTGTTCGGCGTGCTGTATAAATTCAAATAAAAAAGTTAATTGAGATTAGCAGCAATGTGAACGTCAATATAACCCATCCACTTAGGAAAAAGCAATCCTAGAAAATACATCTAGTCTATTATATAAGCAAGCATGTTGCTCTTAGTGTATGATGCGTTCATAGTGAACAATGATGACACAGCTTTGTAACTTCCATCACGGGGAAAGACATTACGCAACATTAATGCGTCAAACATGATAAATAGTTCATCTTTTAAAAAAATTAAAGATACTGTTTTCTAAGATTGTAAGTTAGTAATTGTATCATACTGGCATAAAATTATTACGAATTTCAGTAAACAATTTCAGCGGTATTTAAATCTCCGAAATAGCAACGATGCAGTGTAGGAGCAAGTGTGTTGGCAACATCACAACACAGGAAGGCAACCAGATCTGGTCCGGCTATGAGATGCGTTGCCGCCTAAATAGTTGCTAATAGTTGTTGAACTGTACGCTAGGTTAGGTTGTACAGTCCAGGCCATATATAACACATGAACCCCGCATGTCTGTATCCTGAGTAGCTACTTCGCTCTGACTGCTAGTTCCTCGTCTTCACACAAATACACTCACACTCTCATTAGAACCACGCCATTTTTCATGCCAACACAAGACATCTTCGTGAGGAAATGTTGTCTACAGTGAACTGATGTAAGAAGAAGTTTGGTTTCAAACACATGTAAGGCCTATGATACCTCTACTGGAGTGTGATTGGCTACTCCTAGCGGCGGCAGCTAATAGAAACAGAAGAATCTTGAAGATGTATACGCTTGTGACGTTAAGTACACAGGTCTTTCAAACTGCGACATTTGCCTGTCCCGTCCTTTATTACCTCAAGCATATCCCGAAGAATTGCTCGCACCTGTACGAAGTATCCTTTATAATTTATGTGTAGCCATTCAACTGACAGCAGAAACAAGCGATGTACGAACTAGAAGTGCAGAGGCTACAATCACAGCAAGAAAAACAACTAGAACTTTAATTAATGGTCAGAGTTCCATTTAATAATAGTGAAATATAAGTGTTAAAAAGTATGTATTGGGACAGACGGATGTTCTCTCTTACAACTGGCGTAGCGGCAGCAGAGATGTAGGGGCCGCACCGTGCAGCCCCGCCCACACACACATACCCTGCAAGTACTGTACAGGAGAGGGTAAGACAAGATACTAGCACTACTAGGCAGGTTGCGACAATCAACACACACACAGCTGGGTGAAAGTAGCGACCAGCACGTTATATCCGCCATATACTGCAACCCCCACCCTATCCCTCCCACTACATCCACACATACCCTGCTTGGGTGTCGCTTGACCGTGCGTTATGCTATCGCGTCGAGCATATAGCAACTACGCCATCTTCAACTGCAATATACTTCAAATTGCATGGCATCAATAACCTAACAAAGAGAAATCCTAAAAACTGAAACTTTTCTTACATACGTCATTAGGAAAAAACACAAAAGCAAACAAAACACGCCGCTATTAGCTGTTGCCAACAAACAACTGGAGACCTGAAAAATTCGTTTTTCATTTGGGCTCAAGCTATAATTCCATCAACTACAAGTTTGCGTCACTTTCACTTATTTGACACGTCCTGCAAGTCTCTGAGCCAATCATGGAAGTGTAACTAATACACACATATATCACTTTAACAGCAACCAGCTTATGAACATCCGCTGTCTGCTTCAGTTCACATATATTATTGCAGGCTAGCCTATGTGTCACTGAACCCGCGAATTTTTCCCGTCTCTATATATAACTAGGGCTAGGAAAGATTCGCGAGTACAATGACCTGCAGGCTAGAATTCAATGTACTATGCATACTCAAGCCCCGTCTATTCGTTCATTGTCTGCTGTCTGAATGAGTAGCAGGTACTGGACAAATGGTAGGGCTTCGGTACACACAGGATAATGAATTCTAGCATGTCGGTCGTTGAACTCGTGAAATATTCCAAGCCCTACATATAACATACAAACAATTGAATTGGGAATTCGCAAAAGGGACCAAGTTCACTTTTTGAGCAAATTCAGGTTATACGAGATTTCGACTCTCCAAAGGCTGTCAGCAACAAAAGAAACCATGTCCTATACAAGAAATACGTTACGGACTAGCCCATGAATGTGCTGATAGCGCATTATATTGTTTATGACTTACACGACTGTAGTTGAATAATCAGTTTCCAAGTAGTTCAGTAGTTTTTCACTAGCATATACTTAGGTTCCAATAATCTAAACCAAATATATTATGCTTTCCCAGTTATACATTATTGATGACCTGTTATCCACTATAGTAAGTTTTATGTAGTTTCCTAGCAATCTACTCCCTTGGACTTCGTCCCTTTTGCAAATTCCTGATTCAATATTTATTGTTATATTTTTCTCGTGTCGAATTTGTCTACGACTACATATACTTCTGCTCTTGTGTGTATAAAAACCTATTTCGTTTACAAAACTAACCAATTGCAGGAGTTCTTCAAAGTTAACAAAATAAAAAATCCCAGGCAAGAACTGTTATGTACTTTATGAACAATTTTTTTTGCTATAGTGAAGCAGTAGGGCAGCGTAATCTATTCCGAAACACGCAAATACACGTAATAAAGAGGAGAGATTTTAGACAGCACTTACCATCAACATCTTCAGCGCTAACGAGGAGTGACATGAGTATGGAGCAGCGCCGAAATGAAGGGGCGGGGAAGCGGGAGATCCCAGAGAAAACCCACCTACCGGCCAACTTGCTGACCACATCACACTGGCGAGAGGCTAGTTGTCAGGACAAGAGAGCAGAGACTGTGACCTTGAAACAGCAGCGAATGCCGTGCAGGAGCGTAGTGCAGAGGCAGGTCGCCTGACCACGGCGCTAGCCAATAAACATTCACCAATCGCGTGCTTGCATTTCACGTGGCCCGCCCAACTAATGTCCGCCTTGAAATATAGGCCTGGAGAGAAATATTATCGTGAAGCCAGCTACCGTCTGTTTGCCTGCGCCGCGGGCCTTGCAAGAAAGATGTCTGTTCTGCTGCTTTCATCACTTCATTAGTGGGTTAACATTCCCCTCTGCTTGTAAATACCTCACGTTTATTACACCTAGCTTCAATTAACTTGTAAGAAGTGTGTTAACATCGCATTCCACACTGGCATTACGGTACTTGTGACCTCAACACTTCATTATGTTTACCAACCTTACAATAATATATGCAAGATATAAATTAAAAATACACTTATTTGTGGTTTCAGACACTAATGTCCTGTCTACCCAGGTTCCTGTCACGACGTAGATATTTTTTAAAGCAATATTGTGGTATGAAAAACACGCCTGTTTCAAAATAGCAATATTCCTCAAGGAACTTCACGTAAACTTCTACTAATACGCTCTGCTTGACAGTTATTTTTTTTTTTTAATCGTTTCATTAAGAACTATCGAGTTTAAAAACGTTTACTTAATATTTAAACTCAATGTCTGTAATCTAGGTACGTAGGGTCTTAGTTCGGTACTGTGTCTGTTACTTACAAAGCAAAGATTATATCATCAGGGTGTTGAAACTGCAACTCGGCTGGACGTAAAAACAACCAGTGTTAGAGAAGTGCTCACTTGACAGTCAACTGCTCATACAAGTTTCTCTATAGGAACACACAGTTTTTTTTTGGCGTTTTTCACACTCTTTTTTTTCCCGTTTGTGAAATTAATTGGAAGATAAAATAAATAGTAAGCTAATGCCAGCGATGGCCTCTACGCGCCGAACTCGACATAGCGAGCATATTTCTATATGACATTGAATATTTCACGTAACAAGACAATGTTGACTTGGACATGCTACACATCCCTGTGTGTATGGATATCCTCGAGGGAGGTGTTCCTGTTTTGTTCTGCGTTTACATTCCGCCACTGGCTCCACCCACCTCGAACTGGTGTGCTCCCACAGCCGGCAACATCCACGCCTACCCTGCCCGTAGGTTGCTGCCAACATTCAGAAATATATCCACCATTACAGAGTATGTGGGTACTTCCGAACAATGCTTTAATAATAAATGCTTTTTACTTTGGTCTCATATGTGAACATTTCCAGCAAGGTTCGTTATTTGCAATGACATGTGACAGACATTTAAACCGGAAGGAAGGGGAAATAGTTAATGAATACAAATAAACAGCGTGTGCAGATGTTGACAGTTGAGATAAAAGTGGACATTACGTCTCGCCAGCAGCGAGGACATTAGACACGTTGACATACAACTTGACACGACGATAGCAACTGCGAGAGGATCGGCCACGCCCTTATTAAGGCCCCATCTCGACATTCACCTGCAGCTTCTCCCGGAAACTATGGAGAATATACACCAGGATGACCGAAGATGGGGATCGAACGTGGGTCTTATCGAATGTGAGGCCAATGTTTTGGCTAAAATAAGAACATTTATTGGCTAGTGCACTTTGATAACACTCGCAATGTGTATTTCCCTAGTCCACACATAACTTGGCAGGTGTACATACAAACATTGTGATTGGTCGACTATGTTGTATGTAGAAAGCGACCACACTAACTATATTTTACTAGTGGATAGTAACAAATGGCGGAATTTAAGAGGAAAAACTTAGCCAGTCCTTATACTGACATGTGCTCGCTTTACCCTGAAGAGAGTATATAGACCAGCCGGCCGGCGTGTCACAGGAGTTCTACCGACCACAAATATTTATTCCTGGCAGCTCCTCCTCTCTATATATTTTTATTTCGCTTCTCGCTGCGCCCACTTCTCAGCGTGTATGACCGGCAGCAGTAAATACTAGTCAGGGGCGGGGGCGGGGGTGGTGCGTGACCATGCTGGCAACCAGGGTTGCTGTAACCCCACACCCCACCCTCCCTACATGATGCAGGGTGTTGGCCGAGGGACCAAGCTGCTGGAGTGTTAGGAAGGGAAGAGGACCAGTGGGTGGCGTTTCCTAACTAAACTACCGGATTACCGAGTTCGCCCGATGTAACGACGAATTAAGGCGCTTCAGCACACCGCAGCCCGGACACGAGGGTTTAGCTGCCTACATCCATGTCACCCCCCCTCCCCGGCCTAGGGTTTACAACCCTCGCAACAACGTCACAAGCTCCACGCCCAGCACGCCAACATATCTGAACTATCATTAGGTAACACTCTGGTTCGAGTCCCGGCCTGGCCATCCTGCTTTGCTTTCCTTCTGAAACTACCTCAGGTGAACGTGGGGATCGCTGCTTAGTACAAGCCATGGCAGCTTCCCTCCTTGTTTTCATGTTAGACTGTATAATAATATAACTTCCCGCTAACCACTACCTCATCTCAGCTGTCCTACGTGACCTTGACAACCGCTACTGGGTACAACACAGGCCAATAAGATTAAGGGCCGATATTATAAACTTCTTTCGAATGACAACTAACTGCTATCCCCATTGAGAAAACATTGGTGAGCAGTTGATTGTCATTCGAAAGAGGTCTATAGATACGGCCTTGAGTGTTTTTAGATTTATTTCTTTACGTAAAGCCTGTATGGGACAAAACCCGACACAAGCGACCGCAATATAAAGGAACACATATATACAATGCCTTTTCCTTCTATGCAACTTGTTCATTTCAATGTACGTTTTAAGCGCTATTTTGTGCCTCTTATAGCTTACCAGAATAAAGAACGTACAATTGAATTTGTGGAAATTCGGAGTTGTAACAGCTGGCCGATCGATATGAAAAGTCATTAACAGCGCGATATGAAGCATGTAGTATAAAGTGTTGGGACGTAAATAAATGATGTACGCAGGGAGATATAACTGGACAAGGAAGAGCGAGTACACTACGCCTCCTGAGGGCAGCTCACATGTTGAGGGCGAAGCGCGTCATTTGCCCTAAAAACCATTTGCCCTAAAGTCATTTGCCCTAAAATTTCCATACAGTCCTACAGTCACTTGCCCTAAGCATCACATGGCCTAAACGTCACTTGCCCTAAAAGTCATTTACCCTAAAAGTCACTTGGCCTAAACGTCACTTCACCTAAACGCCACTTGCCCTAAAAGTCATTTGGCCTAA
>PNEQ01025776.1:0-14393 GCA_003012365.1 Medauroidea extradentata
GAGCTACCTTCTTCCTCATCCTCTCCTTCCCTCATTCACTCCGCTTCTCCCTGGCCGCTGAAATACTCCAGGCTCGTAGCACATGCGCACGTATCTTACCGTAACTGTATCTAGCTCCCGGAGCGGGAGGAAAGCACAAAATCACGTGATCGTCATATCACACAGCCACAGGCTGTCGCACGCTGTACCATTCCTGCCTTCCATTCTTCTTTTCCTCTCTCTTTGTGCGCATCACACACACACATATTCGAACTCGAGCGCCGTCCACAAGCAGACAGCAAGGAAGCCTCAAGGTCAGCACGACACAGGCAGGCACGGTAACGGAAACAAAGCCAGCGCTGTACAACGCCACACGACGCAACATTATTCTTATATTTCGCACACTTTACTTGACTTCTCTATCAAAATGACTTCGAATTACTAGGACTTGATCCCTGTTTAGGCCAGAAAAAAGCTTTGAATTACAAATTAACCGAATTTAGAACTAACCAAACTCCATAGAATGTAAAATCCTATCCTCACGTTCGGGACAGAGCGACGGCTTCAATTTATACAGCATTTCGAATTAACGAGGTTTTACTGTACAGTACTATCGGGACGTGTTGTATGACCTCTATGAGCCTAGGACATGTTTTTTTTATTTTAAAATTAATTAGTTTTTATGAATTTTTTCGATGTTACGTGATGTAGTTGTTCGTAACTCAGGCCAACATTCCCGGAGGTTCTGGGCTCAAATTCCGTTAAAAGCTGCGTGCGAACGTTCAATTCTGACGCACAAAAACCGCAAGGCGGATAAAATTAGTGCAATTTGCATGTAGTCATTTAAAAGGGGTAAAATGGGTTATGCAGTTCACTTTCCATTTAGGCTCCTCGACATCAGGGGTGCAATTCTAAGATGATAAAATTGACTTTGGTGTGATTCACAACTACAGACTACTCTCCTGTTAGTAACGTTGGTATTCCTAGACTTGAAGAACACTGGTATTCGAATCCCGCCTACTGCCGCCTCCCTTCTCTGCCGACAGTGCTAGGCAAGTCAAGCCTGCTGTTGAATACTGGTAAAACTAGCCATACTCCGATAATGCCAAATTTGCATTGTTTTTATTGAAAACTGCATTGATTGTTGAAAAGTTAAGTTTTTGTTTTTCTTGTCCTAGAAGTAAACATGTTTTTTTGTTTCCTAATTTACAGTTAGAGAACTTGATGTATTTTTAATTACATTTCGATAGGTAATTTTATGTAATGTGAAGCCGTAACCTTATTCTTTGCTTTGTGTTGGGCGATAAAGTTCAGAAGTTGTACACCGTGTAGTAAAATTGTATTTTACTACGATACAAAATCCCTTATGCTATTTACACTGTAATTACAAATTCAAAATCATGTATTTGTTCGACATTGCAAAAATAAACATGTTAATTGAACATGCTGGCATTAAGTATGTTGTTAAATGTAGTTATTTCTTTATAAAGATATGTATTGCTTCTTCAACAATGTTTGTGTAATTTAGCATTAACCTCCATGAAAATTACAGAAAATTCAGTATATTTAATAAACTAAAGCGACCAAAACATTTTATTCTTGTAGCAACTACTATGGACAAGAACTACATTATAGGTTAGATGTATTCTTGGTATCCCACGAATTAGAGCTGTCGTCAACCATAAATTTAATTTATTTTCTAAAATGTAGGTAAGTTTATTATTTTGTTTATACTGCAAATATTTTGCAATTATTGAATGCCTTAAACTCTTATACCTTGCACGTGATTGTTTATGTTGCCAGCCATGCATGTCTAACCTAATTTTTAAACTAACTGTAGCAATTCACAATTGGTACTACAGTTATTATTCATTGTTAATTGATATTGTCTTATTTTTTGGGGGCAACGTGTAATGTAATTCAATTAAGTTATACGAAACCCTATTCTAACCATGCTTATTCGTTAATGTTGCCCATATGTGTGTTTTAGCTATAGATAAAACATAATCGTAATTTAGAAATAGTTGACATATAAAAACATTTGCATCACTGCATTATAATTGATCAATAAGTAGGAAATTTAAAGGCTTGGATACTTCCAAAATTTTCTAACCTCACATAAAAACTCATTTATAAAATTTGTTTATTTTCGCCAAATGAAAATTAATGGCTTTCTATTGTCTGTTATCTAAACTGTCGTGTGACAAGACTGTAGGTGTGTGACTAGTACTGGGTTCTCACGCCTGTGAGCCTGCCTGTTGCATTCTCAAATATTGATGATAAACCATAGTCTGGAGTTCACATCTTACACCTACAAGTTGTCACACTACTAGAATGTTGTACACGAGGTTTCACGTCATCATCAATAAGAAGCCACCAATTTTCACTTGGCAAAGACGAACTTATGTTGGAAATGCACGTTTGCAGAAAGTTTTGTGGGCATAATAATGAAAGAATATTTCAGTTTTCATGTGTTAAATTCACAACTTCTAACTTGCATGTGTGATTTACAGATGGGCTAAGTTAAATAAACATGCATGCATATACCGAACAAACGTTGTTTAAATTCGGCTACGTATAACTTAGTTTGAATTAAATTTTGCCACTGAAAATTCAGGCAAAATGTAACTCATCTTAAAATCCTCAGTTTGTAGCAAATTATTACCACTTATAACAAGGCAGTTCATTATACTGTAAAAAAAAAGCATGCAAAAATTTTTAACATTGTGAAAATCAGAGTTTTAGGAAACACGTATTGTCTAGAGGACACAGATCTGCGGAGAGTGTCCTTTATTTTTCTGGGAGAAAAATGTGTACTGTAGGCAAGATTATGGACAAGAAAAAATTTTGAATGAAATGCTTTTTTGCAGACGCAAATTAACATTTACTTCGGCACATTTTGGGTTTGTAAAATTTTGTTAGAAGTATAGTGGATGTTAAGGTTAATATGGTAATGGTATTTCTTTTTGGACTAGGAACCCTAATGAATTGGACTCACAAAATGTTAAGTAAATATTTTGGTATGCCTTAGGTCCAAAATTTATGCTACCTAATTGAACACATTTCATTACAAGTAGCCACCAGTATAAACTTAACATAAACGATAACACAATGCCAAGGTATTCTTACATATCACTTCTATAGAAAGACCGCAATCAAATAAAAAGACAAAATTTAAAGCATTAAAGTTTTAAAAAAATATTCGCTTGACAGTGGCTTCAATTCACCCAACCCCATTAAAGAACATGGCCTAGAAAATTTGGTTCATTTTCCTTGAAACATCAACATGTTTAAAAAGTAAATTGGTCATAGACTATGTAAAATATCCCCAGTCACAAAATAAATAAACAGTATTTTTACAATAACATAATAAATGTTCTTGTTTAGTTATTACATAAAATTAAGTTACTTTGTAACTACATAATTAATTATGCAGCATAACTGCATAAGAGTGAAATTGTGCCATCAAAATATACATAAATGTGAACACTAATACACAAATTTAACTGTTTATTACGGTAGGTAAAGTTAAAAATTGTAAAATTAAAATAAGCACAAGAACATGTGCAGGCCTTATCTTGGACAGCTTGAATTTAAAAAAAAATTAAGGAAAGTTGAAATTTGTAAGGAAAAATCAGGGAATTTACATGAAATTCAGGAAAAAATTGTGGAAAATCCCCTAGTCATAGTAATTTGAGGGGTTAAATGTTATTCTCCAATATGCCAGCACTCAAACAGTGGAAGTATATATTTTTTTCATGAAATTGTTTAGTGCGTGGTCATAAAAACTGTGAAATGGTGTATGCAAGGGCTCTATTTAGGTTTTTTCAAAAAATGTGATGTTAGTAATCACGTAGAAATATGCTAGATGTGTTTAATGGTAGAAACTTCACTGTGCAAATATAAATGCATGTACTTGTTTGAATCTGTATATAACATACAAAATTTAGGGGTAATATTATTATAACTGTAAAAATATGCATTTTAATGTTTTTCTTTTTTCCTGTTAATTTTGATAGCAAATAAATGAAACGTTAAATAAAAAGTAAACCGAATTTAGAAATAATTAGGCCAACTATTGGTATTGTGGAGGCTATGTCTTATTTTTATTTATGTCAAAAAATGAAGAAGAAAAAAAATTAAAACTATTAAAAAAAATATTCAGGTAAACGTGACATTTTGGTTAAGGGAATGTCACAAATATATTTATTACATATTTGTGTGGACACTCTGAAACAATGCTGGCCATGATTTATACAAAAATATTATGCTATTGCATTGACATGTCCTACAATTAAACAGTAGGCATGGTTCCGAAGCTTCAGGAAAAAAAAAACTGAAAAACCAGGGAAAAATTGTTTTTTTATTACATTGACGTAAAAATAGGAATAACTGTTTTTTTTTTCCATTGATGTAAAAATGGAAAAAATTGAACTTTTATCATCAAGGTAAAAAATTATGGAAAATTGACAAAAAAAATTACAATAAAAAAATCTTACCATTTCTGAATCTGGATGTTTAATATATTTGCATTCGGGCCTATCCACCGTTACACATACTACCCAACCAGTACCACGAAAATGAAATAATTTGTACACCACGCGCAGTATATCTGTAGGCCTGAGTGACGGTTACAAGACGTTGCTGGAAGCCGCAAGGGAGGGGGTGAAGGACCGCCCGCGCATGCGCACAACTCACTGGTCCTCTATCTACCTATCCGACCGGAAACAATCTGCTCTTCGCTTCAGTATGCAGAAAGGACTATTTTAACGTGGATCGTATTAAACAAGGATCATTAAATCGGTTTTTGTATTGAACCAATTAAGTTTGATTGAGTGTTCGTATAAGTGATAACGTGGGTGTAATAAACATTTAAATTTTTGTTAAATTGAGTGACTTACTGGACGTGTTTGCGTTTACATCGTTTTTATCGTTCTTTTTTTCAAATATGCAGCCAGTTTTATCAACGTTACAAGGGAAAAAATTTCATTCGCAGACTCGGTAAGTAATTTATAATGTCTTGTGTTTTATGGAGAAAGAAGCCCAAGCCATGGAACTGTCGATTCCCAAGTAAAAAGCTCAGCTGCGGGCAGCTGCAGCTACCAGAGTGTCTCGTGGTGCGATGCAAAAAATAAAAGGAGACGTTAAGAAAGTCGGCACTGGTGAAGGAACACCCTTTGTGACACCTGATAAGAAAAGACAAAAGACAAGTAAATACCAACTGGATAATTTTGATGAAGGAGTAGTTTGTAGAATCGTGTACAACTTTTACGTGATAGACAAATGTGTCCCAACAGTTGAAAAATTAAGAAGTAAACTTAAAGAGGAAATAAATTTTCAAGGTAGCTGTACAACATTACGGAAAATTCTGAAGTTAGGTTTTCGATGGCAGAAAACAAAATCACAGTGTTTGTTATTAATTGAGAAATCAGACATTCGACAAAAACGGATAGATTATTTAAAAACTATGCGATGTTTCAGAAATGAGAATAGCAATATAGTGTTTATGGACGAATCATATATTTTGTCGTCTCATGTACAGCCAATATCTTGGAGCGACAACTCAGCACACGGCCTTCACATACCTGTTAACAAAGGACATCGGCTGATCATGGTCCATGCTGGTGGTGAAAATGGTTTTGTTCCGAACGCCTTAGTGATGTGGAAGTCTGATCAAGCTACTGGTGACTACCATCACAACATAAACCAAGAAAACTACAAAAAATGGGTACGAGAGAGACTAATACCAAACAGTGTTGTGGTCTTCGACAACGCGCCGTATCACAACATTAGAGTAAATAGGTCGCCTACATCAAACTCTACAAAACATGTCATGCAACAGTGGTTGCGACAGAATAATATTCCCTTTGCAGAGGATATCCTTAAGCCTAAACTTTACCAGCTTATTGAGCTGCATAAGCCTAGGGAATCTATTTATTCTGTTGACCAAATATTAAAGAATTTTGGCCACACAGCACTTCGTTTGCCACCCTATCGCCCGGACTTAAATCCAATCGAAAGCATTTGGTCTAATGTAAAGAGCAAAGTTGCGTCACGTAATATTTCTTGCAAGTTAGGTGATGTCAAACTAATATGTGAAGATGTGTTTAAAAATTTGGGAGCAGACGATTGGAAACCATATTGCGAGCACGTGAAAAAACTTGAGAATGAATAATACTATAAACTGGATGTTCGTTTCGATATTGAAATAGAGGCCATTATAGTTAGGCTCGGAGGTGTTGACAGTGACAGCGATAGCGACAACACTGGAGACGAAGACAATATAGGATCTTCAAGTGACGAGATGGAGGGCATCGCAACGCTGGAAGGCGACAGTGAATGAGAACTGTAAGTAGCCAATGTTTTCATTTACTACGTACACCCGCTCGCTGCCTGCCCTCATTCCTCCCCCTCTCTCCTGTCTGGGCTCCCTAACGGTAGATGTGTGACGTGGCCCAAGCCTACAGATATTGTTCGCGGGGTGTAAATGTAACACTTTCAAAAAGATTCACAGTAAAGTTGGAACAGTAAAATAAACAATATGCACATGGATTATACAGAAATAGTTGTCAAACACATACTCATACACAACTTACAATATCTGCCAGAAAATAGTTTCGATTACAACGAAAAACCCTTTGTAGTTCAAATTTACAAGTAACACCCAAAGATAATTATTAATTATCTTGCTGCTTGTATGAACTGGCTAAGTGGTGTACTTTGCTATTGTTTTACGTTTATCAACTCTTTGATTTGCCGTTTTTCAGACATATAATTGATATGTGAAATTTGACACTGATTGCTGTTTGCCAGGTGTTCAGTTATGACATACAATTGTGTGTGTGTGTTCCTGATTACTAGTAAACAAGTTACTTAAATTACAGTAATGTGATGCATCTGTACTTCTCCTTATCTTAAAACTGTAAAGTTCTCATGTTGGCCTTCTTTCCACATTAATACACCTTGCTATAGAACATCCCAACCTTAGATTGCAGTACAGAGCTTATGGCGCTGTTACCAGAACAGCACAAGGCCTTAGAGGAACACTGGGAGAAAGGGGGAAGGAGTCGGCGAAGGTTAAGGAACCATCCCAGCATTCGCCTGGAGTGATTTCGGAAAACAGGAATCAGGATGGTCGGAGCCGGGTATCGAACCTGGATCCTCCCGAATGCGAGGCGAGTGTTCTACCACTGCTGTACCATGCTCGGTTATCAAACTAAAGAGAGTACATTAATGTTCTGCAGTGATGTAAACTTAGGCGAATCACTCATTTCCACTACTTCGGTAATAATATCTCAAGCCTAAACGAGAACGTATACAACAATATGTTTTACTATAGTAGGCAGTTGAGTTGCCCTCTGAGTTCCCTAGTGCCGTTATCAGGATGGGAGCGCTAAGAGAAACTGATATCCTACTATCAGGGGCCACCTGCCAGGTTGATACTAGAAGGGTGCAAAACACACGGCGCGTTCCATCATACGCTACATAAGTGTAACATATTTGTGAGTTGCAGCAGTTATGCTCGGGAATACGTATATATCTTTCAGAATATGAGAAAACTATTATAAGCTGCTACGTTTTACTTCCGCCTGTAAATGTACGCAAGGTTTCGAAAAAAACTATTCAGTCAACCAAAATTAACGGAAATGTTGTATTAAGGCAAACCTGAAAATAAAAGATATTTATCCTCTCACGGAATAATAGTCAGAAAATATAAATCAGACTAACTGATAATATCACTACGCATACAGAATCTGTTTCAACACACTTAATCAAGATATTTCTTTAATTCTACATAAAATCACACTGTAAAAAGATGAACAATGTGTGTGTTCGTAATAATACTTGGCTATGGAAAAGGCCTGCAGCACGCAATACCACACTTAAAGGTATAACATAAAAATTAAAACCAAGCTTTTTAATTAAATAAATTTAAAATTGTAAACTAAAAATAAAAATGTTTTACAGGTATCTTCTAGGTTCAGAATAACCCGTCTCTTGGTAATTTGTCTTTATATACGCAAACATAGATAGAGAAGTATAAAATTACCTACTTAATGATCAATTATAATGCAGTGATGCTAATGTTTTTATATGTCAACCATTTCTAAATTACTATTATGTTTTATCTATAACTAAAACACACAAATGGGCAACATTAACGAATAAGCATGGTTAGAATAGGGTTTCGTGTAATTTAATTGAATTACATTACACGTTGCCCTCGAAAAATAAGACAATATCAATTAACAATGAATAATAACTGTAGTACCAAATGTGAGTTGCTACAGTTAGTTTAAAAATTAGATTAGACATGCATGGCTGGCAACAAAAAACAATCACGCACAAGATATAAGAGTTAAGGCATTTAATAATTGCAAAAAATTTGCAGTATAAACAAAATAACAAACTTACCTACATTTTAGGAAATAAATTAAATTTACGGTTGACGACAGCTCTAATTCGTGGGATACCACTACAACGTAGCGCGTGTCCTTAGTAGTTGCTAGAGAATGAAATGTTTTGGTAGTTTTAATATATTAAATATACTGAATTTTCTGTAATTTTCATGGAGGTTAATGGTAAATTACACAAACTTTGTTGAAGAAGCAGTACATATCTTTATAAAGAAATAACTACATTTAACAATATACTTAATTGCCAGCATGTTCAATTAACATGTTTATTTTTGCAATGTCGAACAAATACATGATTCTGAATTTGTAAATACAGTGTAAACAGCATAACGGATTTTGTATTGTAGTAACATATAATTTTACTATACTGTGTACAACTTCTGAACTTTATCGCTCAATACAACAGCAAAGAATAAGGTTACGGCTTCACACTACAGAAAATTACCTATCGAAATGTAATTAATAACACATCAAATTCTCTAATTGTAAACTAGGAAATAAAAAACATGTTTACTTCTAGGACAAGAACAAAAACTAATTTTTTCAACAATTAATGCAGTCTTCAATAAAAACTATCCAAATTTGGCATTATCGAAGTATTTGAAAAATGTTGATTTTACATCTAAATATTTGTACAAGTATCCAGGTAAAGAGAAAATCACGATGATAGCCCATTCAATTGATGCAAAATTGATCATTCATTAAAGAAAACATATCACACCCTTACAGTACAGAGAGTTTGAATTTTGAAAAATCTTAAAACCATTATGCCGCCACTTACCTAATCGTCATCCTGAAGCAAAAATAAACTGAATACCTCAATGGGTTTGATTTATAGCGAAGATTTATCTAAAACACATTCCAGGACTTTTCACCTCCTAAGAGACTGAATTTCGAAAAACCCTGGAATCACATTTTAAACAATTTTACTGATGTCTCTTGAACATGAAAAACACGACAATAGCCCGCTGGGTTAAAGATATGTAGACGCTTAATTGAAAACACATTTCACAACTTTTCACCCTTTTTCAACTCCTTAGGTGGCGAATTTCAAAAATTCGCGAAATTACTTTTTAGGTATTTGAGTAAGCATGAATCTTAAACAAAAATTACGTCGCTATATAAAACTCAATGGGATTGATATATATTGATTGCGAATCGAAAACACATTTTACCCTTTTTTTAATCTCTTTAGGGCCGAATTCAGAAAATATATTTTAATGGTACTTGGGATATTTACAAAAGCATCAATCTAAAGCAAAGAGCACTTCAATATTCTCGATTGGTTTGCTAGATATGGAGGAATAATCAAAAACACATTTCACATATTTTCACCCCTTAATTAAAGAATTTTGAAACATCTCAGAGTCCTGTCAGAGACACTTTTACACGTAATCAATTAAAGTAAAAATCACTATGATAGCAGATTGTGTTTCAAAGATATAGGCGGTTTACAAAAAACACATTTTGCCCCTTTTTACTACTTGGGGGTCGAATTTCAAAAAATCCTAAGCCTACTTTTAGGGTATTTATGTAAGCAATATTTTGAAGGGAATACCAACTCGTAATCCCAAAGGATTCGACAGATATCAATAGTTCATCGAAAACACATTTAAGGTCTTTTCACCCCCTCAAATATTTAATTTTGAATAATCCTTAAATTGGTTAATATGCATTTTTATGCGTGTCCCACTAAAGTAAAAATCATGATGATAGGCCGTCGAGTTCGTTCTCTATCAACGTTCCCTCGGAACTACATTTTACCCCTTTTCACCCCCTTAGAGTTCAAATTAAAAAAAATCCCTTCTTAGTGCTGGCCTACGACCGGAGGGGAACCCGCACACGAAATTTGAGCTGCAGTGTGATATGTAAGTCAGTCAATGAGTGTTCATTTTTATGTATAAAGATTTCCATGATGTGAGAGAAATTTTATTATGTTATTTTATACTGTGTCATTTAATACAAAGTTTTATTTTCCATGTTATATTATTTTATGGGTTATGTATCAATAACCACAATTCTTTATGTTCATGTGATTCAGTATCATCAAAATCACGAAGAAATTAATTATTATTATTATTATATATATTATAATTATTATAATTAAGAAATACGTTTCGTTTGGAAAGTCATTTCTCACACCCCTCCCCAAAATAGCTAACGACCCTGATGATACTAACCCAAATAATCCTGGAGATTGAATATCTAAAACCCCGTTATATGGATGGATTAATTGTATCTCAGTCAAATTGCAACAACTTAAATATTTTTTGTCATTTTTATAAAAAAAGAACTTCTCCATTTTAAACTAATTTAAGCTAATTCAGATGCCTAAAACTATGCCCAGAGTGAACCATCTAGTAAATTTTATGATAAAGCTTTGGACCTAATTTTAACTGCACCTACTTATTAAATTCTCACAAACTTTATCCAAAGCAATTAGAGCAGGGAACAATTTTAATTGTTTAAAATATTTAACTCAGGGTGTGGCGCGTCAACAACTGTTCCACGATGGGCAACCAAAAATGTGGTGCGGCAAAGCCCCCAATGCCACATGTCCATGACTAGCTCAGCGGTACATTAACAAATCAAAGGCGTGGGTTCTTACAACGTAGCACGATGCGAGAAATGAAAACGGCAGAACTCTCACAAATTTTGGGGTTTATTAAAAGAAGTTATGTTTCAAACTTATATAGTACTTAAAATTTTGACTGCCAGGAGGCACCCTATTGAGCAAACCGAAGAAAAGTTTACTTTCCCACAAAGTCTAAAGTCCGGTGATCACTGAAAATTTAAACCCCAACTTCACAGACAACATCAAACAAAATTTAAATAAAATAAATGTCTTGGCCTACTAATGGCGCAGAACCACCCGTTCACGACATTTTACCAGCAGGACCCTATCGGTTCTGCCTCCATCCTCCCTCAACTCACACACAAAATACATCAAAATTATTCAGTTTCATTTTTTCTATTGTATCAAGGGAAATGAACAGCAAAAATAATATCAAGGGTAACAGTAGGGAAAGTATTACAACAGTCGAAGCTATGTGCAAGATAGATGTCACACAGTAACTCAATGCCCAATAAAACGGAGCAAGTGTATAAAATTTCAACCAATGCTAAACTGATCCACGGCAAACGTTTAAGTGAGTTAGTGTAACTAAGTAGAAACTATGCAATTACAATACAACTTTAAGGGAGACCTTACTGTATAGAGCAAAACACAATTATTAGACCATTAGTCTAGCACACATCTGCTCTGTCTGCCCGAATACATCAGGTATGGTTGTCACAGATGTACTATCATACTTAGAGTGACATAACAGTCACCAGTAAAACAGTGTTAAAAATTTCACAAATAGCTACTCATCATATACCGGGCAAACTATTAATTTTACTGACATATTTCACTGATGAAAAAAGTTTCTGTAAAGGTTAGCAGTAGTTTTATGTAAAGAAAATTGTGCTTTACTTACTTTGAAATTTTCCATTTTTCATTTGCTTACGTTAAGTTACTTAACCAATGAACAGAAAACTTAAAGTAAACTAACACAACCCAACTAAAAATGGATAATTTCAAAGTAAAGCTTTCGTTTTCTTTACTTACGACTACTTTTAACCATCACAAAAACATTTTTTATCTATAAACTATGCCTGTAAAATCAACAGTTTGACTAGTATACAATCAGTATCTATTATTGATTTTTACCCAGGCAGTTTTACTTATAGGTCTTAAGCACTGACAGCAGTGAAGTCCCATGCACTCAAGCTTGGTACTTTGACTGTCTTGTTCTAGCAAGACGAGCACATGGTGGTTAGGCTCACAAAATTGTAGACTGGCTGAGTGATAAACTACGAGAAACTGAATAGATATGAACCTATGGTGACATTTTTTTTCCATAAACTTCAGCAAATTTAGGGGGGATCATGCAAAACTTTGTTTTAATAATTTAATACTTGTAACAAATATTGTTTGTTTTAGAGACATATACATTGCGACAATTTTTTTTTACTGTAATGAAACTTCTAGCTCTCATAGTTTTTGTATAATGGTATGTCAAATTCCAACTGATGAAGAAGAGTGTCACGAGCTACATCAATATGCGTAAAATAAACCTCGTGGATATTTTTTTTAATTGCTAATTTTCTGTGCAATTTTTAACATATAAATAATTTCAATACAGTTTTTTTTATACGGGTCTTGACGTAGCCTGTGACACTGTTCTTCAAAGTGAATTATTTCATTTCTGTAAATCAGTTGAGTTTCCCTTATTGTATAAAACCAATTTATGCAACAATGTATGTCTACAAAACAAACAGTACCTTGTGCACATATAAAAATTGTTAAGAGAGGAGTTCACAAAAAAAATTTAATTCTTTCAGTAATTTTTGTATTTGTTGAAGATAAGGTAATTGACATAAATTTGAAATAGTTTTTTTTTTAAATACAAAAAGTTATTAAATGCAGTTTTATACGTGTCTTGGTGTTGTCCGTGACACTGGTGTTCAGTGTAAATTATTTCATTTCTCCAAGTCTGTTGGTTTTCCTTTCAAGCATAAAACCGTTTTATGCAATTTTGTACTTTTAACACGCCATCATGCAAAAAACTATGAAAGCCAAAATCTTTTTACTATGGTAAAAAAATGTCCCAATGTGTGTTTTCAAAACCATATCTCATACAAACATAAAAATTATTAAAGTGACTAAAATTTTCTGTGAACTCCCTCCTAAAAACAATAAAAATCTTGCGTGAACTACCTTAACAAATGTAAAGCAATGGACGACTTGAAAAGAGGCGGAGCTTCAGTCAGGTGTGGGATACAATTCCTATCTCCATGGATACCGCAGCCGAACATAACCTTCATTTAGCTGTTTGGCTTCACATGTCCCGGATGAGGTGTACGTCAAGAAAATTGATTAGTTGTTTGGAATTTGCCATTTTTTAAGGTAAACATTAATTTTATATATTTGCGTATCTTAACTGTGAAATTGAAACTAATATTTTTTACCCTTGCGTGCAATTCTATGAATGTGCAACATTTTTGCTTTCTGCAATTACCAACTAACAAATCAGCATGTTTGTAAACAAACATTGTTTCCCACAGTACTTTTCCCCTGCGGTGACGTCAGGGGCCGTGTTCCACCATATGATACAGTGTTAATTGAAATTGTTAAATGGTGTTGCAATCGAAGAAACTCAAAATCTGACGCTCCACATGACTTGTAAAATTGTTCCCCACACAGTATGAAACTGTCCTACTGGGCATTTTCATAATACTTGGCTTAAACTTTTCTAGGCCAAAACTTCAGAGAATCCTTTAAACAAGTATAATGCTGGTTTTTCTTTATTATTACACCACAAAAATGTATGATCGCTACCTTTCTCACATACAGGCATGTTGCTGATAGGATGACCGCACACCAGTTGAATGCCTCACAATGAAAATGTGTCATGCAGAGTGGTTATTGAACTAGAGTCTGCCTAGCAAAATAATACACACGTGAACAAAAGCAATTTTTTTTTACATTTACAAGTTAAAACAGTTTTTCTTACCTATATTTAAAAAATGTTTGAATAGAAATTTAAAATTAGTTCAAGGCTGCAAAGGACATTTTAATCTTAATTAACATATTGTAAATAATAATAGGTTACTGCCAATTATCTCATACAGACCTGTTACCAGTAAGTTCATTGCCTTGAACATTATGGCTCTTGTTCAAATGATAATTTGTGTTTGAAAATATGTCGCTCATTGATAAGTGCAGGTACTGACTGGTATTACGCTACTGTGTTTTAAGGGCAATGGTGCACCAACGAAACTGATCGAAAAACTTATGTTGCGTTGATTTTCTTTAATCAGACAGCAACTGTATATAATTTTAAGACATTGTATGGAAAAGTTGTGGAAAAATTATTTTGTTCGAAGGAAGTTATCTAGAATTTTACATAATTTTGAATTTTCCAATAAATCTGGTAAACTGCTAGGCTCTAT
>PNEQ01025777.1:0-14393 GCA_003012365.1 Medauroidea extradentata
ATATATATATATATATATATATATATATATATATATATATATATATATATATATATATATATATATATAACATTTAGTACTATGAATATTAATGTTAAGTGTTCTTTCGTTCACTTACCTTGATATTTTCCTCCAGCTCTTCAACCAATGCTGTGCAGACCTCTGGAACTACTGCACTTATACTTTGCTTTGAAATTCGGAAAACATATTGCAGGCTGCTGTATGAACCGCCCGTAGCTAAAAAGCGCAATGTCACCGCTAACCTGCACATGAAAATTGTTGTGGTGTTGTGAGGTACACATTGACAGGAATAATTAAAACAAACGTGAAGACATTCCAACAATAGCACTTACCGATCCTGAACTGAGATTGTCTCTCGCATGTTTGTTTCCGTCTTGCAGATTCGCGGTCCAATTTTGACTAATAAATCTTCAAACGTTGTCGGGCTCATTCTTGTGAAATTTTTGTATTGACCGCTAATTTGTTGAGCTTTAAGTACTTGTAACAACTCGTTACCCATACGCTTTCTGAAAATGTTTGTACGCCACCATCGTCGATGTTGACGCTTCTGATTTCGTTGCATTAACTGGAAAGCTGCAATTACAGCGACACCACTGCACATAAACAAGACTTTGTCCTTCTCATCCCTGGCGCTCAGTGAACTGTGGTGTTCGTCACTTTTACATGGATCGCCTCATGCGCAGCGCAGTGTTGCTCCGCGCGTTCCATGTTGCATTGCAGCCGCGGCGCGCTCGTGTGTACGCGGCTTAACACACTTCAAGCTAAATTTATTTACGCCACATTTTACAAAACAACGTACTGTACATATAAATAATTTTTGGTAAATGTAACAAGTGCTAAAGGATAAATATTCAAATTTTTATTTATAACCTGAATGCCTTTAATGTATTCATTCGTTTTTTACACCTGTATTCTCTATTGGTTGGCAACAATTTTATCCTAGTTTTTTTTCACTGTTTTTACTGCCCATAAAATAAATGCTTTATTTGCCATTCATTCCTCGTTTTTTATACAGTACACGACAAAAATTTTTGCAGTTTCTGGAGACATCAATTCAATAAAATTACACATCACAACTGCAATGGACTTGCAACTATATTTGTACTTAATCCTTGCTGTCACATAAATATGTTCAATCATTATTTAATTATGATGTGATAAACAACATAAAAACTTACCAGGTATCATGTAAATACGGGATAAATAAACACATTCACTAAACCTAAATATACGCCATCCATTTTCTTATCCACCTCAAAATACTCAAGTTTCACTTTCGCTGCCAAATATTGTTCTGTCTATTCACTATCAATCGATTCTTGAATCAAAATGTTTTTTTTTACTACGCACAAATTAAAAATTGTACACTTATTTGTAATTTTCCGTAGAATGATTTGACTTCGCTATTTTATACAAAAAATTGAAAAATTAGTGATTTTGCAAGTTACAAAAACACTTGTTTCTAACTTTAACTGCTGCTGTTAAAGTACCGTTCAATTTCTTGATGAATAAGACAAAAATAATTGGTGGCAACGAAATTCCAGCTAAAAGTAACAATTTTAAGTATATTTATTCCACATTCCTGACCCTGGAAAATTAATGTAAAATTCCCATACTTCCCACAAATTCCCAATCACTTGACACCCTGAAATTATGCTTCTGCATTGTTACCAGTGTACTCTGTTATGTTTAATATTATATGTTCAGTTTCATGCAGATGAATCATACAGAAATTATCTAAATCAGAGAGAGTAAGAAACTGTAATCAGGGAGTGGACACACTGTTCTTTCTGAAAATGCTTCTATGACATAACTTGTGAAACCATTGTATCAGCACATCTGTTACTCTCCGCAGGAAAATGAAGTCACTGGCATAAAAAATGCATTTAAGAACCATGAAAAATGCACTTTTATTTGGGAAATATTTCATCTTGTAGAAAATTACTTTGTTTAACCTGAATTTCAAGAAACAAATAAAAATACAGTTCATTATGTTTGTGGCGCTGATTATAAAGTTAAATTCACGCCCCAAAGCAGCAAAGTTCAAGGAATATTTCAAGTTTTGAGGATATATCTCTCATCGTTAGAACCAAGATTTTAGGCTGCTATTTTGAACTAAGTTTTGTATTTATAAATTAAGATTTTGGTGTTGTTGGTTTTATTATTTTCTTAAGCAAAATCACTAGTTTACTAATTTAGAAATTATGTATTTAATATTATACTATATATTTAATAATTGGAAAAAGTTTTGTACTTACTACCTATATTACAAGTCTTTAACTCATGTCATTTGCATTTCTCAAAAACACATGTCAGCAGTTTAAAATTAAGTCATCATCAGGCGTACATTTTCTGACGTGATACTCTGCCTCTTGTCAGTAACTAAGTTACAACAAAATACTTGGTAACAGAATGTTCTGAATCAACATTACTTGTGTAATGATATTACAGGTTCTGTGACGTAATTTTAGCTAGTTAATTATGTTGCTGTTTCTGTAATTAGGAAACCTCTCACTCGCAATTATGTGCTATGCTAAATTTTATTTTATTTTTAATCCCGCTTTGTTTATGCTGAGGACTTCTATGAGAAATCGCTCCAGGTTACACACCTCGTTGCTCGAGGTTACACACCTCGTTGGCTTGAGAAGCTAGTTTTTGCTAGTATTCGAAATAATAAGAAAAAAAATTCCCTTCGACAAGCCTAGAAGATGGAAGTACGGCAGATCTTGATGTTACGAGGAAGCTTTGTCTGCCGTCTACCTAAGTTTAGTGACGTCTAAGGAAGTGTCTAGGTTGTTAAACGATATGTAGTTAAGTTCTGCCATTTTGAGAAGAGGCAACTACGTAATTTATAGTCTTAGCATTTGATTTTTGGTGAACCTCAAGTCGTCGAGGAATGAAACACGTAATTATGTCTGTAACTCTCTGTGTATAGTTCTATTCCACGGGTCACCAAAGTTGCTATGTTTTTCTTTTGTGCATATGTCTAGTTCAATCACCTTCGAACCTACAAATTTTAAAATTGCTATAAAAAATTTTCAGAATGTTAAAGAGGTCAGTAAATGTGAGGACTGAACAGAACCAGAGGTCTGGAATATGAGTTTTATTCTACCGCTGAGCACCATTCTCTTGATATTTTGTTTATGGTAGACAGGAGCATAACATGATTTTAATACTGAGCTCGAATTCCAACTTTCAACAGCTGAGAACTTAATTTGAATATGTTTGTCGTCATGGTTTGGCTATTTAGTGAGAGGTTTAGCTTTAATTATAATTTTCATTTTATTTCCTATGCATCTGCTTCACGGAGTAAATTCAATTAGTTTCCTTTTCTTTAATAGTCTATTCTAATTCTACACTTGTTATTTCTTTAATGAGAGTTTTCAGTTGTAACTACAATTTGGTAAGTTTCAAGGTATGGTCCCAGATAAGTAGGGCCTACACAACATCTTAAATAAAAGAAATAGTTCTCATCATACATCATCCTTATGGAGACTATTACAGTGACGCAACCAACGAGTGGGCCTACGAATTTGTGAGGTTTCACAAATTTAGGTATTCTATTCTTGTACCTGTTTCCCCTAATTTTAACCAACATGAGTGGCGAGTCAAGTCCAGAAGGTTATTGGCTGCGTAAGTCAGTAAATAGGCGTGAAACTAGTGCAATTACATTACATTTTGATTTGGAAACGGGTGACTTCACAAACACAAACGAGTCCGTTGTATTAAACGCTGGTGGGGCAGAAATTACACATGAAATCAGTGGCGGCTCCAGGCATGGGCGGACGGGGCAACCGCCCAGAGCCCCGCGCCAGTAAACTCACAGCTGCTGTGTAACTAACTCAACTGTCTATGACGGGCGGTAATAATACCACTGTCTGCAACATCAAACCACACTACGACATGAGCATGCATCAGAATAGTGTTACACACATGCCTACTGCTGCCTACACACAAAATGGCTACCAGTTGCCACATTTAATGACGAGAGCGAACATACAGAGCGTGGCAAGAATTTTAAATACCGTTGTAAGGCTTCGTTACATAGTGCAGCACGCACATTCGACACAGAAATATCTATGGTTCGCAAAGAGTTTAACACTGGTGGTACTGAGGAACACTTTGTAAGTTTTTTAGTGGTAGAGAAAACTACTGGTAATGGGTTGACTGATTACATTGTCAATGAACTGGAGCAACTAGGTTTGTTACTGGAAAACTGTAGAGGGCAAAGCTACGACAGTGGTGCCAACATGAGTGGAGAAAAAATTGGTGTTCAATGAAGCATTTTAAATAAGAACCCTCTTGCTTTCTGTGTACCTGACGGAAGTCACAGTTGGAACCTAGTTTTGGGCGATGCAGCTTCATCCGTTTTTCGGGCTATTGCAAAGACTCTACGCAATTTTCTCATGCTCCAGTGATAGGTGGCACATTCTTAAGGCCAATGTGAACATCTCACTGAAACCTCTTTCAGAAACCAGGTGAGAGTGCAGAGTTGAATCTGTGAAAGCGTGTGATACCAGCTGAACAGCGTTCACAATGCCTTGTCGGAACTGAGTGAACAAATGTCATATTGTGTGGTTATCAGCAAGTGTCAATCATTGGAAAGGGAAATGAATTTGTTATCTCACTGGTGATTTGGTACGATATTCTTGTCAAGATACACCGTATTAGCAAAATATGGCAAAGTGAAGACATGCATTTAGATGTGGCAGTACAGCACGTCTTAAATCTCACGAAATTGCATTTGGTTTCATGTACCGAATCGAGGACTTGCTGGAAGTGAATGACGAGGAATTAATGCATAAGTGTAAATATTTGCAAGAATCTTTAACTGCAAGCATGGGCGATGAGCACAAACACGATATAGACGCACATGCATTGTATGAAGAGCTAAAAATGTTCATAAGAGTCTTCGAGGGAAGCAACAACATTACTTTAGCTCTAAAGTACATAGTGAAAAATAGCCTGTGTGAAATCTACCCAAACATTTACATAGCACTCCGAATTATAGCCACCATTCCTGTTTCCGTTGCTTCTGCTGAGAGGACTTTTTCAAAGCTGAAGCTCATTAAGACATACTTAACAAAGACTATGACTCAGGACAGGCTCTCAGCTCTCGATATTTTGTCAATCGAAAATGATGTTGCATCTTCTCTCGACTACAATGATTTTATAAAAGACTTTAGCCACGAGAAATCTCGCAGAGTTGTTTTCTAAGTTGCCCATGCTTGTGGAAAATTTTATTCTACTTTAAGATATTAAGTTAATTCATATTTAATTTCTCATGCAAACAAATGTGTTGTTTTTAAATTATGTATTCAATATTACATTAATTTTAATTATTAATTTTTACTTTTGATAATTTTGAATCAGACTCTTAATAAGTAGTGTTGCTTGAATAAATTGCATTTTATGTAGACCTAATTTTGCAATTATTACTAACATAAACTAAATAATTTACTATAATACTCATGACGTCATTTTCTGTAACTTTACCTTGTGCTACTGTTCGCATCACAATTTAATAGTTAGCATTTTCTGTTATTTTAACAAACTTTAAAACATTAAAGATGTAGGTATGTCATGTAAGATGTATATGCATATGGGATATGCATATAGGTAGGTGTATACATGCTCATGCATGTACATTCCCAAAAGTAGTGAAATAGCTTTTGCCGGATTTGATTGCTACGATTATACGGGGCCCCATTAAGAGCCATTGCCCAGGGCCCCGCAAAGGCTAGGGCCGCCACTGCATGAAATGGCTGAGAACAACGTGCCAAACATGTCGGTGAATGACATCGAGACAACAGAGCAACTAGCTAGCCAATTATGAAGAAACTTACAAATGCACCTCACAGTTGCACCAACCATAATGGCGAACACTGAAATGTCCACCGTTTCTAACCACGAGATTTCACTACCTAATGTCCCGGAGTCACAAGGTCTACCAATTCTGGTGGAGATGATACGTAAGTTAGGTCAGAACTTATAGAGAGAAATCACAAATGTTCGTACTAAAATTGTTAGTGTGCATACCGAAATTACCGGTGCTAGTACTGACACGACATCACGTCTAGAGCAGACATCACAAATTCTAGAGGTAAAATTGTCTGAACTAAATAACAAACTAGATGCACAGGAGATGCGTTAAACCGAGTTACGTGATGACTTAAGCGCAGTGAAACAAGACACGTAGGTCGTAAAGGATACTACTGAACATTTGGAACTAGACGTAATTACCCTGCGCAACAACCAAGCTACCACGGAGAACACTATCTCAGATTTAGCCGGAAAATGTAAGGAACTACAGGTTATCAAGGAGAACGTGCAACTACACGCCAGCACGACTGCAGCTAACGTCAGTACCCTCACCACACAGCTAGACGCGGTCCAAGGGCAAACACGAGGCATGACACAAGAGGTAGAACAGCTACGCACACACTAACACAGAAGTGGAAAGATGTTCTACTAAAATAGAAACTATGTCCACCGCACCTACAAACAGTGAGAGTTCGGATCGGTTAGCGGAAATTGATAAACGTCTACAAGTGACGTAGAGAGAACTAGGAGCGACGCCATCTTGTGTTCACAGACTACGCGTGCTTCCACCACGGCACAGTCGCGAGCGGACATGGACAACGCGCAAGAACAACACAAGTCCACCATGCACAACAACACTACTTCTACATCGCCTAACCTGGACATCACTAATCTGATTAATCGTATACAATGGTTTCACCGCCCATCCAAGTAATGGGTAGAACAATTGCCCACATTTTCCGGGTTTACTAACGAAAACCCCGTAGCTTATTTGCGTAAAATAGATGAATATTTTATTTACTTTTCTTTGACCACAGAGGAAAAATTCAGATGTTTGACCAATAGTTTACAACACACAGCACACTATTGGTGGGACCTAAATAAGAATAATATAAATACGCTGGCACAATTTCGTGAAGAGTTTCTCAAACATTTCTGGAGTGCCAAGATACAGGGTAACCTGCGTGCCCGGTTACATCACGAGAAATTCGACCCGAAAATGCGTAAATCACTAGAACAACATTTCAGTGAAATGTACGACCGAACCCGTCATTTAACTGCTCCTATGGACGATGAGGAGTTTGCGGAGATACTAATATCCCAACTCCCGGCTCGTTATCAAGACCGATGGGCAGATAGGCCGTTTCTTAACCTAGTCGACTTTATGCATCAACTACTCAGGATAGATCAGTCCGAGCGACAGAGGGTCAGCAACAACACACGCACTGAAACTGACAGGCCTAGTAATTCATATCACAATCAACCGTTGTACCAACCACAACGATTTGAAGGCCGAAACCGGCCGTCCCAACAAAACAACTCACACAGGAATAATTGGGACAATGCGAGAGACCGCAATCATCAGTGGGCAAACACTGTACACTGGCAATACAAGAATAACCAAACACAAAGTGTTGCTAGGAGCCCCCGTAACAAAGGCTATAAACTTTGGTGGGTTGGCCGGAACAGATACCAGCCAGGTTATAGTACAAGTAATTTTGTACATTGGAATAAAAATAATTAGAATGAGGGAGGAAATTCAGAACAACCGACTCCGAATGCTTTTGTCGACAATAACGGTTCTGTATATTTTGTATCGTCCGCATCTACCACAAATAGTACACCACAACCTCCTGCATCTCCGCAAAAGGCGCAACAATATCAGTGGAAGTCTACCAACCAATGCGAGCAGGCGAATGTACAGCCACTCAATTTCGCCACCAACTACACTTCTGATCCACCAGTGAACAGTCAAAACAATTAGATACCTAGTGGTCACTTTACCGACATGATGACACTAGTAACTTCTCCCAACCTGAGTAGTCAGGGTTACTTTGCAAGAAATCAACCACTCAACCCTACTACTCCAGTGTATGTAAACAGTAACTGCAAAAATTCGCAAGAGCTTAGCGTAGGCCCTGTCAACATGCCTGTGTTAAACTAGAGGGGGTTGTCGCCATTTGTCCCTCATCGACAGCCCGGGTTAGCAACACTACGGGGACCGTAGCATGTGTACCAGAATAAGAGGTAATCGCTAATCAAAATTTTAAGGAAAATCTACCTATACTGTGTACCATTAACTTAGATGAGTCTGATCGAGAATTTTTATTTAATGAAGGAGACACCCCAGCTGACAGTAAGCCTGCGTTATGTCCGGAAATACCTTTGCAAGTATATGGTATTAGTATTCTTGTGTTATTAGACAGTGGGACAGTTGTTAGTTGCTTTTGCGAAGAGTTTGTTAAAGAGCTGGATTCGAAAGGAATCAATTTGCCACTTTTGCCTGTTCCCCGTAGTCTAAAAATAGTTGGAGCAACTTCTAGAGTAAGCCCGGTCATAAATAGACAGACCTTACTATCCATTAAAGGTCTAGGAAGTCCTAAGACTGCATCTGTTTTGATAGTCAAGGACTAACTAACTTTGTTATTTTAGGCACTGATTTTTTGACATGGTATAGCATCATATTGAATTTTGCTGAATGGCTTATATCTGTGCCAGATGAATAACGAACTATAGCGATACCACAAAAATGGCAAGTTACCGATAATTTTGTGAATTTATTGAGGAAGGATACGGATGTTTATCACGTGTCTACTGTCACTTTTACTAATGTCTCAACTTCCGAGGGAATCGCCAAGGCAGTGTCTGCCTGTAATTTGATTACTTATTCACAGGAACAACAGCTATACAATACGCTGATGCAACACAAATCTAATTTTTCGGAAATTCCTGGATGGAATTTGTTGTATCAAGACAAAATTAGGATTAAGGAGGGCGAACCTTTTCACCGCAAGACCTACCCTATTCCCGTAAGGTACTTAGAGGAAGCAGAAGCCTACCCAAAACTTATGCTCGAATGGAGTATTATCAGGAGGGAAGCTAGTCCATACGCTAGTCCTATGGTTTGTGTTAGACGTAAAGATGGTACTGTACGATATGGCTAGATGCGAGATCTCTGAATAAAATAACTGTTAAAGATCGTGAATGTCCCATACAAACATGAGACATTTTTAAGTTATATCAAGGCGTAAAATTTTTGACTACACTAGACATCACTAATGCCTATTGGCAAGTGCCTTTAGAGAGACAGTCTCAACTGTACACCGCCTTTCTATTCCGCAACCAACAATTTGTATTTGAGGTTATGCCTTTTGGTCTCTGCAATGCTGTAGCCGAGTTTACTCGATGCTTGGATTACACTTTAGGAGAAGAGTGCAAATATTTTGCAAGGGCCTATGTAGATGATATTTTAATTACTTCATCGTTTGAAGAACATCTACAACATTTACACATTGTTATTACTAAACTGTCTAAAGCAGGTATGACCATCAAGATTAGGAAGTCACTATTTTTCCAAGAGGAACTTCCTTTCCTTGGTCACATATTGACTCCTGAAGGCATTAAAACTTCACCTGATAAGCTGAGCCCGACTACCCAGACTCTTCGTACAAGGCCTGAGCCTATCCAACATGAACAACAACGAACAAAGATAAAAAACAAGGTTAAATGGGACTACTGTCCTTTGCATCAACTGACCTATGCTTATAGTTTATCAGAGATTAGGGATCTACTCTTTACGTTCCTGAGCAAGGAAAAACCCATTTTAGAAGAAACCATGTATTGACAATTTAAGCACTCTTGATACAATATTCGAACAACCTTATCCCACTTTACAAAGGTTTACACCATTCGATGCGAATTCATGACTCGCCACAACACTCTTTACACTTGATATCATTACATGTCAGTTCCTTGTTTCACGCATGTCATCTCAAAACACTGACAATGACCATAGCACGCTTGAATGCCGAAAGCAGCAATTACGATTACAATTACAATGATGCACCAGTACTATTAATACGTCTTTTACAGGTAGGTCAAAGCACAATAGTAATACAGACACTCTTACTGAGTCTCCATTTATCCTCTGCGCACGAAACGCCCCTCGTCTATTCTTCCTAACATAAACTCCCTTCCAACGAGCTCATTGACTCATTACTCAAACGCGACGATTACCACTCTCGCCGATCTCCCGTAATGGTGAAAGCCTGGCAACCCATCAATTTCACAGGAATTTCTATTACACCAGCGCCACTACCTCGTAGAGCTTAATCCCCCTCCAGCGGTGCCGCGCGGTGCGAACTCGCGCGCCCGACAAATGTTTCCTAGGGCCTCTTCTGCGCCAGCGGACACAACCTGTCCTTTGTCCTTTTTACTCACTAACTGCCTCTCGCAGTGATGGAGGCAGATACGCACGATAGCATGACGAGCCAACTTAAGTGTCGTGTTGCGTCTTTCACACACACGGCGGCCAGCAGAATACCAGAACCCTTCGTGACTACTCTTCAGTACCGCCGCCTCTCCCATCAAACACAGGCATCAGAGTGTTTTCTTCCTGATGCGAGCAGCGGGTGGTTAAGGTGTGTTCCCGCGTTGGAGAAATCCAACTGTGGTCGTGCATCTCCCTGTTTGAGGTGTCGGAGCGGTGCCACGCTCTAGTATCCGAAGGGAGTAACCACATACACACTCGCAGGGGTGCGATGTTGCTCCGGGGCTCGTGAGTATTGGTGGGCACTACACCAGGATGGGTTCCTTGGCCTCTGGTGCTAGCTTAACGCTTCCGTGATCCCTCAGCACAAAAACCTCTCACACCCAAGTCAACCTGCAGCCTCCTCGTGGCGCCACTGGATCTTAGAACCGATGCAGGCTCTGGCGTGCGGGCCCTATGCATCTCGGCTCCTCAGAGCTGGGAAAGAGGTATCTGCCTTGATCGATTCTCCGATAGATGGCAATAAGGAGAAACCACTAGGTGGAGCGTTAGACTACTTAGCGTTCAGGCTGATGGGGCCCAAAAGCCCTGGACTCCAAGTGGGAGTCTAAGGGTAATGGTAATGGACAAACCTGATGCAGTCTGGGAAACAGGTCCCACGCCCGGACCTACGGGTTGTAAGGTAGTCCCCCCGGTGGGTACTCCAGGTAATAAGGAGTACCCTGTGGGATCCTCTAGTACTAGACGGTCAGGCTGGAAAACCCACGAATGCCATGGAAATTAGGAAGTACTACGGGCGACCAGGTTAGTCCCACGGCATGGTTTTCTGCCGTGACTGGTCAGGGTTGGATTCATAGTGGTAGTGGTTGCCTATATGCTGGGCAGGCCTGGATGGGACCCTCCCCTGAGAAAGGCCGACGAGTAGTCTGCGAAAGTGACCGGGAGCAGGCCCGGTGAGTCTGTTAGGGGTAAGATGGGCCCCGACTCATACCAAGAGGAGGCTGAGCTGAGGGTCTCAGTCGGGGGACAGGTAAGTGGGCGAGATCCGGGGATGGGTGGCCCTTGGCTCTTTCGCTAGCTTCTGTCTTCCTTTGGTAGGTGACATGGAGGCGCAGTTCTGCATTCCGCGAAAGGGTTCGCGCGGTTCCAACAGACTGTTAGCCAAAGTACACTGCGTGGCAGAGCGTGATCTCTCCCCTCGCCCATGGGGGCCGGGCGCCGGGATTGCCTAGGCTAAGAGGCAACATTAACAAAGAAAGCCACACGAAAGTGTGAGTACCATTGTATGTATGATGCGAGCAGTGCTCGCACACCCCCACCCTAGCGCCCCTACCGCTGGTCGGCGGAACCAGCCTTCCCCCCCCCCCAAACCCCAGGCCGCCCTCCTCCATGGCCAGTGGAGGAGAGGAGTGGGGTGGGCGGGGGGCAGCCAGCACCGTCAACCAGGGCAACCCAACTCCTTAAGATGCCATCCCATCATGCTAACGACAAGACACTCACAGGAAGGAAGGGCGAAAGACTCCCCCAAAACTCAAAGTTGAAGAAAAAACCCCTAAAAGGAAAGATAAAAACTCAAAATATCCTAAACCCAGCAGGAGCCCACTCAAAGCTTCAAGCCATAGTAGACTTTCCTACACCTGCCAGTCAAAAACAACTGAGGGCATTTTTAGGAGTCATAGGGTTTTACTGGAATTATTTGAGCCAGATATCTGAAATTGCAGTTCCACTTCTCGAACTATTGAAGAAGGGTAAAACTTGGGAATGGTCTGTTGAACACCAGGCAGCCATGCAGCACTTAAAGTCTATTTTCTTAAACGACCATGTAATATACCACCCTATGCAAGGTCGTGAGTTTCTTCTGTACACTGATGCATCTTCATACGCATAAGGTTGCAAATTGGCACAACTATATGATTCAGGGATGGAGAAAACTGTTGCGATGGCTAGTCGTACCTTGAAGGCAGCCGAAAGAAACTATAGAGTGACGGAGAAAGAAGCACTGGCGATAGAATGGTCGCTTCAGAAATTCCGAGATCTACTGTTAGGAGAAAAGTTCAAGCTCCTTACAGATCATCAGGCATTAACATGCGGGAAGGACTTTTGGAGATCGCCTTACCCGATGGCAACTGTTACTTCAAGAATATGATATAGATGTGTTGTACATCAGAGGTAGCGACAACGAGGTAGCAGACTACTTGAGCCGTATACCCGACGAGGAGCAGTCCAACGTGAGACCACCACGAAGTTCTTGAGAATTTCTCGTCCTAGCAACTATGCCTGCAGCCCTTAAGCACAACACGAAACTCAAACGATTGTTGTCCGACCTCCCAGCTAAACAGACACACGATGAATTCTGCATTAAGATCAGACACAAGTTAGATAACGTAACTCCATTGGATAAGCTACACAGGATATTTTGTCAGGACCCTAATCAAATCCTATTCCATCATAGCGAAAATGACAGACAGTTTTGTGAATACTGGAAACCAGTTATTCCAGCCAGTATTACGCTATGTGTTACTACAGAGCTACACGAACAACTTTGCCACATTGGTGCAGCTTAATTGTATGAGACACTAAAACGCTTCATATATTGGCCCAATATGTTGAAAACTGTAAAACAAGTCACTACTACGTGTGATCTTTGCCAAAATGAAAAGCAACCCCAGGAAAATCTTCAAAGGGAACCACAAGCTATTTTGCCTACCAGACCCTTGCAAATTTTTCGGTGGATATGTTCGGTCCTTTACCCAAGTCCAAAGCAGGGGTCAAATACATTTTTGTAATGCTAAACTAAAGTGCATTTGATTGTATCGGAAATAGGTAAACCTGAAGTTATCCTGTCAGACAAAGGCAGTCAATACACTAGCGACACCTGGCAGCGTGAATTAAAACAGTTACATATTTTACCCACCTCAATATCGGTACGCCACCCACAGAGTAATCCCGTGGAGAGGAGCATGAAAACCCTCGGTACGAGATTAAGGATACTCTGTCACAACGCTCAGCAAAATTGGAGAGATCAATTACCTCTAATTGAATTTGTATTTAATAACACCGTACACATGACTACTGGTTACACCCTGTATGAGATTCTAACTTGTTGCTATACTGAGGTCATCGACACCAATCAGATGATACCTAAACTAGTGAATGAGCTACCTAAAGAAGATCCAGACAAGATAAGAAGGGAAGTACAAGATCTTGTCGCAGCAAGACTTTACGCAGCTTCAGAGAGCCGTAATCGACACTACAAGATAAGCAAGAAGGCTGAGTTTCAAGTAGGCGACCTGGTATTACGAAGAACCAATCATATTAGCTCCTTATATGAACATGTGTCAAAAGAATTATTTCTTTTATTCGACGGACCTATGATCGTGTCTAGTATAATTAAACAAAATTGTTACGAACTGACATACTTGGATGGAAAACTAGCAGGACGGTATAGTATAACACAATTACGTCGCTATGTACAACTAATACAGTGAGGAGGATACACAAGCATGTCGAGAGTATTTCTTGAGTTTTGACATCTCTTACTTTAAATGTTACTAAATGGTTTAATTATTTTTTTAGCTGAAATAACAGCATTCGGAGTGTTCACCTAGTTTGTATTCATTTTACTTATGGAGTGTGTTGTACTCTATGCAAGGTAAATAAGTTGTGTTGCATCCATAAACAAAATGGTGAATAAAATGTGATTACAAAACATGAAGTATATTTGCTCAATGAAGACATTGCATATGGCGACGAGGATTGTGTTACCTACATTTAGAGAGTAAGTATATATATTGAAGTAAGGATTACTCACATTTCACTGAGAAACAATACAATGTCTATATCAATGACTTGCCAAATGCATCATTTTGATGTGAACTCAGATTGGAAAATATTCAGTGCACAGTTGAAGCAGTATTTCATCGCGCATGACATCACACAGGACGAAAAGAAGAAGGCATTTTTATTGAGTTGTTTAACAGAGGATGCTTTTAAGTTAATTACTAATTTATGTGTACCATGTGAACCTGGAAATAAAACATTTGATGAATTGGGGAAGATT
>PNEQ01025778.1:0-14393 GCA_003012365.1 Medauroidea extradentata
CTGACGACACTAGCATTCTTTTGAAAGATAAATCTCAATCTCGGCTGGTTGAAATAGCTTCTCAAGCTCTGAAAGATATTGATGAATGGTTTAGTGCAAATAAATTGACAGTAAATATAGACAAAACAAATTTTATACAATTTGTAACTAAAAATAAATTAGCAACCACTCCTAAACTAAGCTGTGCTGGAATTGAATTGAAACAAAGGACATAAAATTTCTTGTTGTACATATTAATGATAATCTAAATTGGAACTCTCACATTGAAAAGATAATACCTAAACTAAGCAGTGCATGTTACTCTCTCAGATGTTTGTCAAATAAACTTGATGTCACTGCACTAAAGGTAATATGTTTTGCATATTTCCATTCAATATTAAAATATGGTATTATGTTATGGGGAAATTCTACTCATGCCTATAAAGTATTTGTTTTGTAAAAGAATGCTTTGAGAATTTTGTGCCATATGAAAAGCAGAGACTCTTGTCGTCCTCTGTTTAAAACATTAAAAGTTCTTACCTTGTCAATATATTTACACAGTTTTTGTTTTTGTGTCTAAAAATTTTGAAATGTTCCAAACTAACTCAGCTATTCATCAACACTTTACAAGGACTCAATGTTACTTTCACTACCCAGTAAATACTCTAACTATGTATCAGAAAGGTGCTCTATTCACTGCCATTAAGTTGTATAGTAAGATTCCCTCTTTCTTAAAAAATACACGCAAGAATAATTGTACACTGTTTAAGAAGCAGCTAAAAAATCATTTAATTGGTGAAGCTTTCTACTCCATTGATGAGTTTTTAAACTCCACTGACAGTGACTAATTAACTTACATGTTCTCCTGTGTGTCTAAATCAATATAGTACAGTACATGTATTATTTTATGTATGATCTGTTTTATCTTCTGTATGCTTTCTCCTTATATTCATATCATGTGTGATTTCAAGCTAGTGTGTGTACCTTGTATATGTAATTGTAACATAACATATTTGTAAGTTGTCTTGACTTGTTCCACATCCCTGAGTCCTGTACTCATTTGGGGATCTATGGAATGCAAAATAAAAATAAAATTAAAAAAATATTTATTTATTATTCTGTTGAACTACATTAAGTACATAACAGTACAGTAACATAGGAATTCGTCAAGTTTACAGCAATTAAAATCCTATGTACAAGAAATATATACAAACCCTCATTGAATATACAGTATAAGTACACCAGGTGATATACAAGTACAACATCAAGGAGAATAATAACTTAACGATTTTTAATAACTTGAATTACTAACCACAAAGAAGATAGTGAAAGAAGCTCATCATTTACGGGAATTAAACACATTCTGCAAATATTAACCAATTTTTGCGAACTGTTTTTAAAGGTTAACAACCACATGCAAACAACACCATAACATAAAACTTTTATTGGTTAGAATAAAAAAAAACCTTATTCAACTGCCGCAACTTTACTGTCGTCATTCATGTCTGAAATAATTCTTATTTTCTTCTATTTTCAAACAAGACAGAGAAATTAAACTGCGCAATCAACAGCAGTATGCTCGCCGTAACATCTAGCAGACAATTTGCTCCTTCTTGGCCTCGCAACTCTTCCTCGCGACGAGGAGCTAAAAGGGCGTGGTCTTTTTGACCTGTGAGCATCTTGACATGACGAGTAAAACACCCTGCGCCATCTTGTTTCCGGTGAGTAAAACGCCTAGGAGTGCCCGTGGGTTAGATGACGTCTTTGTGTTTCCAACCTGTAAACTAAAAGTTTTAGTTTCCAAAGTTGCCGGTGAATGATGCCCTTTTTTTAGCGGCTCGTTGGTTAACACGGCCGTGTCCACTCTTGAATCCTTTACTTCCTTTATATTCGAGATCAGTGACCCTATCTGAACTTCTCCCTCGATTTATCTGCACAACATTTCCAATAATAATTTCAGTTTTATAGCATAACTTTTTTTTTATTTCAGCTTGTTAATTATTTTTTTTATTTATTTAATGTTCACGGTCTTTTTCTTAGAATATTTATGTAGTAATCAAATTACAGTTATAGTGTCCCCATTTAATTTTTCTATTTTTTGTCTCAATACATTATTACACCACCATAAGGCTTTAATTTACAAGTTATTAATTTATAATAATTTGCAACCAATTGGAACATATGTACATATTTTACACATGCATGACAACTAGTCGAGACACATCTCAATAATAAATAGCACATATGCTTCTTTCGCCATATACAAACTTAAGCAGTTCACTAAAAAAAAAAAATAATAAAGTTCCCCTGTACTACATTTTAAAATAAAACTCGTTAATCAATGAATTTATATTTGATGTACCGTTTCAGTTACTCAAACATAACACAGATCATGCGAAAATTGTCAAATATGATTGGGAGAGTTATAAAAATTATAAAAAGCACATGAACCATAATTTCAAGTACATACACTGTTTGTTCCAAGTAGCTTATGTTGTTCGTGAAAAAAAAAAACCTGAAAGGAAACTGTAAAATTAATAGTACTACATTAGTGAAATAGACATATGTAAATACTGTTTTGCTGGAGACAACTATTTATACTGTCGTCATATTTTGTTCCTATCTCGTGGGATAGTATACCAAACGCGCGTATACGTAATTTATATGTAGTTAATAGAAAATAAAATAATAGATGTAACATGGAAATCTTCGTTTTAAGTAGGTATAGACTTTTTTTTTTTTTAAATAAATGAGATAACTTCGATTTGGTAGAAATTAAATATTTTAAGGAAGTGTGTAATTAAACACATTTTTGTTGTTAGTTTCATGTATCTTAATTCGTTACGTTACCGATACTGGCGAAAAAAAAATTCATCTGCTTCCACAACAGTTTTCCAGACATAAATTCTGATATACTCAAATGTATTAACTAAATCTTTTTATAAAATTTATTCTTGGGATTAATTTTTAAATAGTAGTACCATAAGTATTACAGAACATATTAAAAAAACAGTGCTGATTTCATACTGGTGTAAATGCAAGTTTGACTCACAATAGCACACGGTTAATACGAATAAACAACTTTAAGAAGAATTTAGTCTCAGCCTATAAGAAACCCTTTTCATTAATTAATTAATTACACCAGAAAAATTAGCTTCCTTGATTATTAGAAAAAACTGCCGTATTTGTATTTTCTTTGTGAGATAGCGATGTTAAGTTTATTTAAATGTGTGCATGATGAAGAATTTTAGTTTTACTGATATTCTTATTGCATTTAATATAAAATTATCGGGAATATTAAAAGGTAGATAGCTAGACAGAATTTAATACTATACAAACGCAATTCCAACTCAAATTCTGTATACAGGTACTATCCCTTCCGAAAACCTGATCCGTAAAATAAAATCAAAGTATAATGTAATATATAATTTGACAATATGACAGCATTTTCATCATATCGTATCCACAGCTTCATCTGGTCTCAATTATAACATTCTTCATAATAATATATATTTACTGTGTAAACTGATTTAGTCCGACATATTTCCACAATTATATTTAAAATTTGCAATAAAAAAAATCTGGTAAGAAAGTTTTTAAATCAACTTTCATTCGTGGCATTCAATGAAACTCATAATTAATGAAAACCTATGATGAAAACTTATTTTTATTGCATTCAAGTAGCTTCGATAACATGCTCTCTTACTGTACGAAAAGCTATCAGTTTGATTTATTATCAAAAGTACACAAACCTAAAACAGGAGTGCATGCGATATCTCATTTGTTCCGCTAAGTTGCAAAAAAAATCTCATTGCAGAAAACAACACAATCACATCCAGTACAGTTTTGGTTATGAAGTACATATGAGAGGAATATTTATTTCTGTTCCTATGTACTGTAACGTAGAAAATGTGATAACAGTTAACTTTTTTTTTCTACTGTTGTGCTTTGCTATTGTATGTCTAAGAATTAAAAAAAATATATATGTAAATGAGGATGATACACTAGACCCCCGATTTTACGAACCCTGGATTTTACGAAGGCAGTGATTTTACGAATATACTTTCGGGAACCGTCAAAAAAATCGCAAAAATTAAAATAAAAAATGAAAGTTAAAGCTGTTCAAAAATATGACGGCGCACGTCGATAAGCAAGGTTCGGCCGGTGAGCACTACTATGTACGTTGCACAGTTTGTCTACCCCTCATTTCTTTATAATAAAGCAGCAAAAGCTTACTCTTCCTAGATAATAAGACAGTGACAGCTAGAGTTACAGGCTTGGCTTGTCTCATGGCGGGCAGCTCACCCCCCATCCCTCCCCCACATACCTTCCAAACATCAGCGTGGGAAACAACTTGCAGCGTGTTTCCCGGGAAGTGTCTATCTATATCCTCACCCCCTTGGCGGAAAAATAACCTGAATCTCTCCCTTCCTCCACTTCTCCAAACCAATATCAGCTCGCTTTCACGCGTATATAATGCCAGCAAAGATAATCTCCATTACCCTGTGGACAACAGGATTTTTTGTACTCCCACCTCTACCTACATCCAACCACTGAAAAAGATAAATAATCACGTCTTGTAAGTTATTTTTTCGAGTTTTGGCAGTTTTTCCCGGTGAAGTGAGAAACTTCTTTTGTTGTAATCCCCTCCAGGCTGTAGGATTTCTGGCGCAGATGCTGTAGTCAAAAACATCGGCTTCATGATTTATCTATGATGCAGGTGTACGTTAACCTTCGTCTGGTTGAGAGTATTGCGCCGTGGTGGAGTCGGAGTGTGTGTATGTGTGTGTGTGCGCATGTGAGTGACTGCAAGCTAAGTGAAAAAAAGACAGAGAAAGAAGGGGGATGCGTTATCAGCACTACACATCAGCCAGGCGAGCATTTGAAAGTAAACACGACTGGGCAACGGGTAATAAGGGCATAAGTGACTAAGTTTGGACTCGTTGGCGGCGCTGTTTTTGCATTATCTTGATTCTTGCAGTGGCAAGTGTTGCAAAGGACAGATCAGCAGCCTCGTGGCCTCCGAAAAAATGTTGCGTGCGACACTAATTTTAGTGTCTTTTCACAAGAGTCTTGTAAACCTTTTTAGGTTTATTTTTACACGCAATGCTACGAACATCAAGCCTACACGATTGCGAGCAAGCATCCGTGCTTGGTGTTTTATTTTTTTTACATGACGTCGGTTGGTAGTATCGATCGTTCATAGGTGTGATTATAATCGGAAGACGTCTGTCTATTGATATAAATTTAAACTTCAGTTATTATTTGCCATTTTTCGTGTGAAACGATACGGATGTCAGACTATATATTCGCGAGAAGACACTCGGTGCTCAGTGTTTTTTTTTTCCTTCAGGTCACAGGTCCGTCATATTTACCATTCAGGGGTACCCTTTTAATCGGAAGACGTTAGTCTTGATTTATAAATTTATATTTTAATGATAACTTGTCTTACTTTCCCGCAAAACGCTACGAAAAATGCAATTTTAAAATTTAGAAAAAAAAGGGGGGGGGGTGGCAAAATTGGACCCAATCGATTTTACGAAGGTAGCGATTTTACGAATGTCATAAATGGAACCGTTAGTATTCGTAAAATCGAGGGTCTAGTGTAGTTTAAAAATTGAATTTTTGTAATAATTTTATTTAATTCGGTGTATAGTAATAAGTATTACCAAAAGTTGGTTATTTTATAACGAATATGATATTCAGAATTGAAATTAACAAAGCAAATGTAGTGTATGTAAGTCAAGGGACAAGTTGTGGTCGGTTCGTCGATCTCAAACGCGCGCGTCTGGATTATTCTGTATTTTACCTGCCGCCAAAATTATTGCGTATCTCCAAACTTTTCGAGGGGGACATGAAAATTACATTTTGAGTTTCCTCTTCCTTTCATCCGCTGATACCACCTATCTATCTCGAAAAACTAAAAAGTTCCTCGCTTACTATATTTGGCCCTACATTTTCAGTCAGTAATGTACAATATATTGTTAGACTATTTTTTTTTTTTTTTAATAAAATAATTTACATAATGAAAATTAACAGATAGTATTATTAGCACAACAGTTCACAAATACAGTGAAAAAATTTCGAAGTAATCTGACTAGATGGTTTTCGATTGCTGACGAGTTTAGTTTGAACGTTTTTTGGACGCTCGATGTATCTGCCAATATTTCGTAAGTATGCCTTGCAACTCGCATGACGCCACAATGGAGGGGAGGTAGCAGAGAAAGTGGAGGGGGAACATGCGCACAGTTCCACCTGTTAATATTTCCACCACGGTTCGGGTGGTCATAGGAAACTTGCAACTGCCCATCCTGCCATTTTGCTGCCAGCGAAAAATGGCACTTGCCCTCGGCTGGTAAAACTGGCAGCCCACGCAAACAAACCTGTAATCACGACGGAGATTATCATATCTTTGCCGGTGCGCGTCCTTGTTTTGACAGCTTGAACGGCCTTGAGCTGTCAAAATCAGGTGATGCGCTGTCGTGCATATGATATCTTAGATTGTGGATGGAGAGGTGCAGATTTATGTGATTGGCTGGTTTGTTACTGCCGATTTTAGGGGGTAACAGAGCTAATTACAGGGATGCTTCCGTCTTGGTCCATCATCTAATGAAGAAGCTGCAGATATTTTAAGATGTGAAAAAAAAAATTTTTTTAATGAAAAATTAAAGGTTTAAATTGTTTAAAGTTCCAAGTTCCAAATAAAGTAACAACCTGTAGTGCAGTTTATAAACATCAAGAATATGTAAGTTTTACAAGTCTAGGCCTATTTAAGGCACTGCTATTTTGAAGCAAATTTCTTCAAAATTTTGATTCTGACTGCACAAGCTTAAAGAAGCTATCTTGAATCCTGGCTTCAATATTTGTCATGTTTAAGTCACCTGTCAGCAGCTCCCTCAGTAATTTAATGTGTATAATTAAAATGAAATACTGTTAATTTTTTTTTAAAATTAAATTCCTGACTTAAAGTTTTATTAAATGTTTTTTTTATATACATGTGCTGAGTAGTTGAACACTGACAACCCTACTCTAAGAGTACCCTGTAAAGAGAGAATTGTGTAAGAACATTACTTTTACTAGCCGAGGAAAACTGAACATTTTTAAATTTATATATTTTCTTCAACCCTGAGATATTAAAATAACTCCCTTTACAAATTTGAAATCTTGGACAACAGCATTGAAGAAATAGAATTTTTTTATTTTGTTTGTATTTTGCTATGAATGAGACAGTAACATTGGTTTGTTGTGTTTAAAGCAAAATTAAATTAAAAGTATATGAATTCAATAGGTGTATTACTAAATTTTCTATTTTGGGAGTGTTATCCTATCACACACACCACAGTACACACACAACATACAAGGTATTGGTGTAAGTATAAGAGCAGATATGGAATAGTACTGTAAACTGTTTCCTTATTTACTGAAGCCTACTGTCAATATATGAGAACAAAATCATGGCATGTGCTTGGCCAGTGGCGGCTCCAGACATGAGCGAACGGGGCAACCGCCCAGGGCCCAGCGCCTTCAGGGGGCCCCGCGCAAATAAACTCACAACTGCTGTGTAACTAACCCAACTGTCTAGGACCGGCGGAAATAATACCACTGTCGGCAACATCGAGCGACACTACGACGTGAGCGCACATCAGTATAGTGATACACACGTGCCTACTGCTGCCTACACACAAAATGGCTACCATTTGCCACATTTAATGACATGAGCGCGCATACAAAGTGTGGCAAAAATTTTAAATACCACTGTACGGCTTCGTTACTTAGTACAGCACACACATTCGACACAGATATAGCTATGGTTCGCAAAGTGTTTGACAATTGTTTACATTTAACGAGACGTTATTTTGAATGCAAACTTGTGGTTTTACTGTACTGTGTTACTGTGTTTATTTAAAGTAAATATGGCATCCAGTGATCGCGATACCGGGCGGAAATATGAATCGGGCATCTTAAAAGAAGAAAAGAGCGACAAGAAAAAAAGAGTTTGATGAGTAACTCCATTCCAGTTGTTCATTGCAGAAATATTTCAAACCTAGTGTTGGAGTTGGAGAACAGCAGCAGGTGGGTGGTCCTCTCCAAGAATTTTCAATAACGGCTGGAGATCCAGGACCTAGCAGCAGTCATGATGATGCCAGCACTGACAGCAGGGGCGATTTGTTGAATTCGGAGTCACTGTCTGAGTCACTGCCAACATTGCCATCACCATCTCCTCTATCACAACCTTCACCAGAATATGAGATTTATAAGGTAAGCAAGGCTCCAGCATCCGATACTAGTGATCTACATTTATGGCCAAAACTGTTAAGTGACATGGAATTGAGTGTGACAGTTCAAAATGGCCCTATACAAGAGAAAAACAAAAGTTTCCCAAAAAATGAATGTGGTCGTCGTTTTAGTGAGTTCCATTACACGAGAAATTTAGTGAATGGTGAGGAACAAGATAGGCGATGGCTCGTTTATTCACAATCAAAAGATTAAGTTTATTGTTTTGCGTGCCGTTTGTTCTTGTTTACTTCGGCCAGTGCATTTAGTTCGAGTGAAGGGATGAGCGACTGGAAGCACCTGGGTGATGCTTTGAAATCTCATGAAATAGCAGTGCTCACAAAGACTGGATGTTAAAATGGCTAGATTTAGAAAAAGGGCTACGTTGCGGGAACTCATTGATTCGTTGTCTCAGAACAAAATAAAAGCTGAACAACAGCGTTGGAAAGACATATTGGAGAAGCTTCTGGCAATAACACAGTTTTTGGCTTCCCATGGATTTTAAAGGGCACAATGAAATCTTAACCTCAGATATTTTTTTAGATTTGGTCAAGTTGATCACTAAGTTTGATCCAACTTTGCGAGAATACATAAACCAAGTGGTGAACAAGTCTGTTGTCAGAAACCACTATCTTGGGAAAAATATTCAAAATGAATTCATTCATATTTTAGCCAGTCATGTTAAAGCTGAAATAGGTACTACAAAGAGTGTTGTAAAACAAGTAGTACTATTCAATTATTTTAGACTGTACTTGAGATATTGCTCGGATTGAGCAGCTCTCCATAATACTGCGAACTGTAAACAAACACACTGGTGGTATTGAGGAACACTTTGTTTGTTTTTTAGCGGTAGAGAAAACTAGTTTAATGCTCTGTACTGCGAATAGAGATGAAATGGCTCTCGGCGCGCTGGCTGCAGTCGCTCTTATTGCTCCACCGTCGAGTGAGGCGCGAGCATAAAACAAAAACCTTATCAGCCCGCATGCCGCACACGGCGACGTGACTGTTGTGTTTGTGTCGTAGGCCGTTCTTACTCCGCAGCGCTTTCATAGCCACGTGAAGAGTGATCAATAATACAGCAGAAGTTGTCAAGGTCAAGCCGAGATCACTGTAGCTAGAGAAAAAAATATGAGATAACGCTGGATTTTTTTTTTCTTTTACGGACTGCTGGTCCTTTTTTTTTTTTTTTTTGCCGTGCTGTAATGAGTGCGAAAAAAAACGTGTCTCTTCAACCCCCATCCCCGTGGGCTATCACAAGACACGGAAACATGGGAGATTCGCCAAGTGGGAGAGGAAAAACAAACATGTGTGTCTGCTTTGTGGCGAGACAAGACGCAAGTTGCAAGTGACCGTCAGACAGTCGGCAGTTGATGTGCGCGCACGCAAGCACAATCTGGCTTGTTCGCCGTGCAGGGAGGGGGGGTGAATGTTTATTGGCTGGCGTGGACAGCCCAAGATGTTATAGAGACGTGTTTCTTACAGCACAGCATTCACAAAGTAAATTGCAACACAGACGATTTTCCTTACATTTTCGATTTCTTGACCCGAATTTTTCACGGTTCCTCAAAGAAGGTTGTAAATTACCATTGCTATGCCACGTCGTGTATCGAACTGCATAGCTGAGATAAGGACACGTGGAGGAGTGTGCGAGGGAAGTACAGGCAGGACGGAGCACGGAGAAGTAAGGGGGAGCATAAGGAGATAAGGCAGCGTTAGTCATCATGTCACACATATGTCGGTGTTGCGCGGACGGCCTACACACCGGGCGCGCGCTTCAGCTATATTCCAGCCGAAGTTTCTAGCATTTTTAAACAGGTTTTTTTTTGTTTCACAACTGCATATTACTGATTTACGATAACTGCATTATGTTACTGTTTAATGTACGCATAATTATTTCTATTTAACGTTTTACTGCGATCTATTTCACTTTGCTTAGATTTGATAAATTTTTAAAACATTAATTTTTACACGGTTCCTGGAAATTATGTTGTTAGATCGCCGATGTCGTTAGATCGGGGGTTTACTGTACTCCGCTTTGCTGTACATACCTACTGTCGAGAAAATATGTAGTTTGTACTGTGTGCACTTTAGCTTGCTGTACTAGCAAATGATAATTTAATTAAAGCCTCCAGAACTATCTTTGGGTCTCCTGTCTCTAATAATGTCCAGCAAGCACAGTATTGCCACAGTAAAGTATAACAATTCAAATTGAAGCAGTGCAGTCAGCTTAAAAGTACAATGATATTTTTTTAATCAATGTTTTGATGCAGTACATGTAAAAGTAAAACAATCACATGTGATTACCTAGGTAAAATCTAAAATTAAAAGCCTTTTCTGTTACTAGCAGTCATCCTCTTACAATAGAATTATCTAAACATGTCATGAGGTACAATACTAGGCATCTTTCTTTTATAGCAATTATTGTTTCTTCATTAGTTCTTTGATTTTATAAATTAATAGTATCTTATGCTTGTGTATCTTGCTAGACTACACATGAACCACAGACTCTGCTTCCTGTCCTTACATCCCAGAGTCTACTATGTAACACAAACCTACTTCCCTTCAAATGTTATGTTCGCCACTGAGGAGGAGGTCTATTCTGCAACGATCTGCTGTAAACGGCTTGCCTTCTCTGCATCATCAAGGCTGCGAATAAGGCAGTCAAGTACCTCTGTCCCTGACAAGAACCCTTTCAAGTTATGCAGAGTGCTCCCTACACGGTGGTCCGTCACACGGTCCTGGTTGAAGTTGTATGTCCGTATCTTCTCAGAGCGTAGACTGGAGCCAACCTGCAACAAGACTGAGTGCTTACATCTCTGTTAAATGACACAGGACCTCTAGTAGCACTAATTGTGGTACATTTCGCATGTGAGGGGAAAGCAACAGATAAGTTGAGAACCAGATTTATTTACATCTTAAGACCAATATTTTAACGCTAAAGAAAGTAATACGTACCTTACTTATGACAATCACATGCTCATAAACCAGCCATTTTAATCTGGATACACAGGAGACAAAATAGTTTAATTACGATTACATATTTTAATTTAAGTCTAAATTCATAAATTTTTTTTAAGTTGTTGTGGCAAACTAACCCTTGTACTCACATTAAACTAACTAACTTACAAACTGATGTAGTAAGATTGCCTTCATCTCTCTCACTTCATTAAAGTTGCTGGCAATGGTGAATCAAAAGTGGTTAAATATTTTTAAAATAAATACCAATGCAGCAAAACACTGTTTTTTACACTATTCAAGGGGCCTCCTAGTAAAATAAGAAAAATTCAGAGAAGAGTAAAAAAGTGACGCTGTAATAAAGACTTTATTGACAGTTTTGTAGTTTCATATTTTTAAAATGTGAATTGTCAAACAAAACTGCTAACTCAAATGGTCTAATCAATTCGAAATCTAAATTTCTTTTACAAAAGTCGTGTAATATTTTAAATAATCTGCCGTTTTATTCGTAAAACTGATTTGCGATGTGTACATATTGATGCAACATATATATCGGACTGTTTCTACGCCAATTAATTTAATAACAGTTGTTTAAATATGAGAGGTTACTGCAACTCAAGGAAAATGTCTGCCATTTTTTCTTAGAATTCCAGTTTGTTAGTCATAGCGAACCCTCAAGATGGCGTGCTAGTTTGTGACAGACTTTACGATATGTGTGCATCACGTGTAAGGTTCGCAGTCGTAAAGAGAGAGAGTTGTAATCGCTTTCATCGCAAAGTCTTGTTTCGCATGGCTAACGATCACAAAACTGCTTTGCGACACGGTCATAACCGTCCTGTTGGCTGACGTCTAGTGCTGATAACGTGTCCCCCCTTTCTTTTTGTCTTGTTTTCACTTCGCTTGTAGTCACTCATATATACACACACACACACACACACTCTGCCATGATGCAATACTCTTAGCAGACCCTCTTGTATCGTCTTTGAAGCAGACAAAGGTAAATGTGCGTCAATCACCTGCCTCACGGACACATTCCATGAAGCCGATGATCTGACCACAACGTCAGTGCCAGAAACCCTACAGCCTGGAGGAGATTGCAACACAAGCAGTTTCTCACTTCATCAGGAAAATTGAATAAATTACTGATAACTCCCAAAACAGGAAAAATAACATACACGACATGTGGTTATTTGTCATTTTCAGTGGTTGGTTGCGGGTAGAGGAGGGAACGATAAATCCTGTTGTGCACATGTAATAGAGAATATCTTTACCGGAGTTAGTATACAAGTGAAAGTGAGCTGATAATGGCTAGGGGGAGGGTCGGTTTCAGGTTGGATGTCTGCATGATATTATTCTGCAAAGGGGGTGACGATATTGACATTTCCCGGGAAACGTATTGCAAGTTGTTTCCCACACCTGATGTTTGGGTAAGTATGTGGGGGAGGGGGGGTGATCTGCTGTGAGACAATCATGTAAATATAGCTGTCACTGTCTTGTGATCTACAAAGAGTAAGATTTCACTTTCTTATAAAGAAATCAGGGGTAGACAAACTGGGTAACATAACAGGCCGAACGTTGCTCTCCAACGTGTGCTGTCACATTTTTCAACAGGTTAGACTTTTTTTTGGAAAATTTTTGCGATTTTTTGACAGTTTCCAAGAGTATATTCGTAAAATCGCTAACTTATTAAAATCTGGGGTCTAGTGTATATTTAAAACTGTTTTGAGTCTTGGACACAACCAAATCTGGGAGAAGAAAAGCAAAGTGTGTTGTAATCAGGTTCCATAAGGCACGAAAAAACATAATAATACAGTGCTTATTATTAGATTTGTGTTCCACAATAATATATTTTCGTGTGAGTGTGATTTTTTAAAACATGCAGGTCATTGAATTCGTAAAAGTTTCCTGTCCCTAATAATAAGAAACTGGTGCTACAGGTATTAATATCTACATAGTGTCAGGATTAGTGTCATTTTCTAAAGCACATCAATATCTAATATTACTAAATAACAGTCACCCTGTCTGTAACATTTTTAATTATCTATTGAACAAAGGCATCACATAAAATATAGTAAATCATGACCTAATATTTTTTATGCTGTGTATTATTTAATATTACTTGTTCATGCTATTCCAAAATCTACATAGCAAATAACAGACCTGCAGCTTCCTGGTGGCTGCTATCTCTGCCATCTGCTTGTCTAGTTGCTGCTGGTAGAGCTTGGCTCGCAGCCTCTGCAGTGCCATCTCTCTGTTTTTGATTTGTGACCGATCCACTTGGCACTCCACCACTATACCTGCACACATCCCTAAACGTTACAAACACCATGCACCAGTAACTTGTGACATTTCATCTGTTCCAAGTGTTATGAAACAGATGTGTCAACTTTCGTAACCTCGTCATGTGAGCCACAAACTGGCTAAGTGAGATTAACTTTCATAATACAGGAAAACAGAAGGGGAAAATAGTTAAGTTTTCATTGCTGGCTAGGAAAATCTGCTATCTGCAATGTTTCAAGCAAGATGGTGATTCATAAACTGTTCATGATGGATAAAAAGAAAGAATTTTCAACTCTTGTAATCTGATTACTAACAGCCTTTAACAGTTTAGGCAAATAAGAAAGAAAATGTAATACAGTACTGTGAAGTGTTCAGCCACTTCCCCATCTTGGTTAAATCTTTAAAAGGTGTTTTTATTTTCTTATTTAAATTTATATGTAAATCTTTTATAACAGGCTATATGCCATTTTCAGGGTGAGTTTGTCAGGTGTCCGGTGTGATGCAACAGAATTCAATAACCTAGTAATTGGGGACACGTTAATTTTAATTCATCTTTTCAAAATTTAAATATAAATATAGTCAAGGAATTTTAAAGTAAAGTCATTTGATTATTTTCCTGGCTTGTTTGGTTTCAAATTGACCACAGTAAAATTTTAATTATTTTTGTTGATATAACTTTTTCTTGTATTTTGACCAATTTTTGAGATTTTGGCAATTTTAGCTTATTATTAAATTTTCCCTGGTGAAGTGAGTAACTTCAGGTGTTGCAAGCTTCTCCAGGCTGTAGGATTTCTGGCGCCGACGTTGTGGTTGATCGCTTGCTTCATGGAATTCTCTCCATGACGTAGGTTATTGACGCATGTAGGTCAGCCATCACAGGGGGTTGCTTAGGGTATTGCGCCGCG
>PNEQ01025779.1:0-14393 GCA_003012365.1 Medauroidea extradentata
GCATATCATGTGAACCTTACATACAATACAACACTTGAATTAAATAATCGATTGCTCTAAGATGGCGGCATTAGCAATAACTTCAAGGTCGAGCCGAGGGTTGCCGAGCATGGCCGAAGATTGCCGAAGGTTAACGAGCTTGGCCGAGCATACCCGATGAATTTTTTAACTAAATAATTGTTATATAAAATTATATTATGTATAATGTTTTTATTAAATAGTATTTTTATTACAAAGACTTTACTAAAAAGAATTTTATTAAAAAGTTTTTCTAAAAAATTTTTATTAAATAATGGAATGCGAAATCAAAAAAATTTTGGAAGACTCGGAAGAAACCTCCAAGATGGCGGTCGGAACAAGATGGCAGAATTTTTTAACTTTTTTTTAATTTTTAAATTTTTTTTAAATTTTTAAATTAATTTTTTGAATTTGGGTAAATTTCATAAAATTTTGGAAAATTTTTGAATTTTGGAAATTTTTTGAATTTTGGAAAATTTTGGAAAATTTTGAAGGTGATGTCATCCAAGATGGCGGCCGGAAACAAGATGGCGGGCGGAAACAAGATGGCGGCCGGAAACAAGATGGTGTCGGGGGTGTCGGGTTACAGGGGTCAAAGGTCAAGGTCATGGGGTCAAAGGTCAAGATGACCCACACACCCACAGCTGCCAGCCACTGTCCCCGATCCGCCGTTTTCATACTACTCTTAATTTATGGCACTTCGAGTATAGATTAGGCCTGCTGGTGTGGAGTACTAAGCCCGACGCCTCAGTGTGTGTCTGCCAAGTAATTTCCTTTTTTATGTGACAATTTATCATAACAACAATGGGGTTTGAATAAGGAAACCTAAGCAGTCAAGACAATGTCATGTACTGCAACAGGCATTATTAATATATTAACTGGGTATTAATAAACTGTCTCGTTCTCTCATCACCCAAGATGTGATTTGTCAATCAGGAAAAAAAATCATGCTGAATTCGTTGCTAAGGTACTCTTATTTTAATAAGAAATAGCGTAAAGTTAAGTACGGTGCTGATAACAAGGTTATTTATACGTACATTCTTTGTTAATTTCTTGGCGAGATTATTCTTTTTTCATTTCATTATGACAATTTAACAACACTTTTTGCTTCTGAATTATTTCCTCGCTTTTCGGAGTCAGCCAACTATCAGTCATGTCTCATTCATACGCCTGCCCAGCTTATCAAAATGTTGCTAAGCTCTGTTGTTTTCCGATATCGCCACTACACCTCCACGAGTTCCGAACTCTACTTCATGTTGCGGGATCTCACTAAAGTCGACAAAATCGACTCATTACTGTGAATCGTTCCATGGCAGAGAGCCATTCTGCGATCCTAGTTTCTCCAGCATTCCCTACTTTGTTTTGGTACCCCTTCTAAATCAGCGCCTGGGGTACATGCACCTCCTGCACCCCCCTAGTTGCAGTCCTGGATAGCAGCTCTGCAATAAAAGATTAGTGTTCACGAAAATATAGTGTCCGATACTATCACAAAATCTAAAGATAAAACCTTTAGAAAGTGTAACTTATGGAATTTAAGTTTCAAAATCACAAGACATACTTAAAATATTTTTTTTTTTCAAAGTCAGTCTGCCCAGTAGCTTTTTAAAGTATGTTTAAAACCTTACATACCTCATGTAAAAGTATGGTGTGTAACTATCACATTAAAAGTTTGTAGCATATCTATTTTCACATGAACTGTGGTGACATACAGGTCATGACAATGTATACTTCATTAATACTGTTTTGTTGTTAGGTATCAACCGGCTCAGTTTTCTCACAGATTACCCGTTCTTCCAACTATTATCAAGATATACGCAACCTTCTAAGGCCTGCAGCTGCCAAATGGCTAGTGAGTTCACCTTGCACCAAGGCAACCCTTGATTCCAACGACTGGTTTGTAGCACACTGCTTCAGGCTGGCACACTTAGGAGAAATTGCATGGTGAAGTTTCACTTTCCACAACTTTGATAACTCTGTTTTTTGGGGAAATTAATAGCAAGCTGCCCGTGATGTGAAGCAGAATGTTTTAACATTGTGGTAGGCAACAGTAATGTGTTACATCTTGCAAGTGTTCATGAAATAAAATAAACAGATCAAAAACGTACACGAAAGCAGACTAGTCATGCTGTAAAAAAAACTTTCTATTCCACACCCCTTGCGCAAAAATTGTATCGTGGCGTGGCGTCATTAGGCGTGTACTCAAGTCTTCCATTCATTAAGACATAACCCCTTCCCATCTTTGCAAGTGTACCAGTAATTATAAATATTTGCAGCCAATATAAAATATTTAACCGCAAGTTCACTTAAAAACCAAGATATTTTATTCTTAACAGTATTATAAACAAAGCATGTGGAAAGCATTTCTTTGCAAAACTTAAAATATAATCTCACTGCTCTCAATACATGATAAGAGATTTAGTTTTTATTTAGCAGTGTGTACCACATGTAATAGTGGTATATAATATATCACTTCTGTGTTATGTATGCACTTGTCAATATCAGAATAAAATTTCTATTAAAATTAGCAGCATTTCCTTGCTTTTGAAGATAACCACCCCCCCCCCCAAAAAAAATTTTATTCATATAAAAACTGCAGTGATACAACGCACATTCATTATGCTTCGATACTAAAAAATGAAAACTCATTTGCATTAATGAGTAGTTGGCATAAGTTGGAAGTTCAATTACAGTTAAGCGAATGTGAATTGAGTGCTCATTAATAAATATTACAACTGTAGAACAGCAAAATGCTTTATGTTTAGTCTATAGGTATGCACACAGGTAGGGCCAGGTGAGTCAAAGCCGTACCTCAAAGTAATATCTTTAGTCAGTATGTTTGCAAAGCAGTGGAAATGAAATTAAATGTAAATATTAAGACATCTGGACCCGCCACAAGCTCAGTAACATATCTGGGACATGTGCGTGCCTATGGTTTTGTCAACTACAATGTTATAAACATATACAGAAGGAAAAACAATACAGAGAAATAATGAAATACTACCTGTATCAACAGCTGGCTCAGTTTCATCGACGGTGCACTTCCTCTCAGCAGCTAGCCCAGCTTGTTTCAGTTCTATTTTGTATTGCTATACTTGTCAGCAAGTACCTTTAGAAATACCACTCTCATTTCTGGGGCTATCCACTTTTCTGATAGGTTTCCTTTCGTTCGTTTGCGAAAAGTGTCACTATTTTCTCCGCTAGCTCATTAAAATCGTCATTACATAAACACCTAAAAAAATTCCATACAAACCACTATTAACATTAAGGCACCATGCAGTGAAAAACCATTTTTATAAAGTTTTTATCTGTTGAAAATACAAAATAGTAGGCAAGACATTATAAAGTACGCAAACATTAGAGTACACGGCGCACTTTGAACATGAGAATTGTGCCAGGATGATGCCGTAAGGTCAGCTGGTTTTCTCTGATATCTCCCATTTTTCCCGCCCTTCACTCACGGTGTCACACCATATTTTCCTCATTTCACTTATCTCAAGACCTTAGCTGTTTATAGGCACATAAATCTCTTCACTCTACGTGTTTGTCATGTTTGTGAGTTTATGATACATACATATAGAGAAATCAGAAATGCGCTAGACTTACTTATTTTTACCATCATACACAACACTTAATTGGACTACCATGCAGATCCAGATTTATATATTCTTTAATGTAGGCCTATAGCAAATGAAACATCCCTGACCGTGCACAAAATGCTGACTTTTCCCTGTTTTCCAGGTCTGTAGCAACCCAGTTTCTTCCTTGATTTTTAGCCTACTAGCCTACTGCTCAACAAAAACAGTATTTTCATAAAACCTGAAGGAGAGGTTTTAAACCATGAGGTTGGCCGCACATTCTATTTTCATGAAAGAAAATAATTTTTTTACAGGTCGAACCCACAAATGTAATGAAACTCTACAGGCCTCAAAGTGGTGCAACAGTTACAAAAAAAAAATGACAAAAGTGACCATTCTGGCAGAAAAATGTATTAAAAAGTGGTTGATTAAGTGACAAAGTTGACCTAAAAGTAATCAAAAGTGACAAAATAACACCATAGGCATTTACGGAAACGTAGTCGATATAATGTACTCTGTAGTATTTGCTATCTCCAATGGCCTTGTTTGCAAAACACCTGCTACAGATTCTCAGGCTAAAGAATTCTGTGGGTTTTCATTACACACGTTAGCATAATGAGTATATGTGGGTTAGTTTCTTTAAAAAAATGTATTTCCCTATACATTACAGCATATTGAAGTGTGTGATGGGCAGCGACATGCTGTTGGTCCAGAATTCAAGCTACTGATCTACATAAGCTGTTGGCCCAGAGTAACATAAGATAACCAGTATAAAATGTATGTAATGAAACACTGATGCTATGCACTGAACAACAATACAATTTAAATTCAAAGTTGAGGTATTACATACAGTCTTCGGTAAATATTAAGTATAACTACTCATTGTATACCGGCCAAACTATTTATTTTATAGACATAGTTTATTAAAGAAAACTGTTTCTATAGATGCTAAAATTAATATTAGGTAAAGAAAATTCTATTTTCCCCTATATTCAAAATTTACTTTATTCATTGGGTTAGGTTATCTTAAGGAAAGCTAGTGTTTAGGTTAGGTTATTTTAGCCGTAAGTTTTGCATTTTCCTTGGGTAACCTTATCTAAGATAACGTAATCTGACCTAACATACATACTCTTAACCTAACAAAAAATGGAAAATGTAAAGGTAAAATAACCTAGCCTAATCAAAACATAAGTAACCTTAATCTAATCAAAAAATGAACATTTCAAAGGCAGTAAACTACAATTTTCTTTACGTACGACAACTTCAAACGTATAGAGAAATTTTTTTTCATTAATAAACTTTGTCTTCAAAGTTTGGCCAGTATATTATGAATAGCTGCCTATTCTTAATACTGTATTTAACTAGATATTTTAGTTTTTTTTTTTTTTCATACTGCAAATATTCCCATGGCACTATTAATTATAAGGACATCATTTAAATGTCCTTTCAGACATAAATCCTTCCATACATCAACAAAAAAATTGTACTCTGCACCTACATCAGCCTGTTATTTCGCCCACAGAGGTTAAAGAAAGAAAACCTGTAAATTTAAGTGCATGCACTGCATTCATAAAAAAAAAAACCAACTAAAGACGTAGAAAAAAGTGGAATAAGTGACCACTCAATGAAAAAAGTGGCCGACTTTGAGGCCTGAACTATATAAACCATTTTAAATTGATATGCAGGGCTCATAACCTCCAAAGGATGTTCAAGTGTGTTTAATATCAACGTTTTATATTTTTCCAAAATAGTTGTGAAGCAAATACTTAATGTAGACCTACAGTTTTCTCTCACGAAAAAATTTAGCTTTCGTAGTTCTCATAACAGTGCAACAAAATCAAAATTTGTACGTTATAGTGCCCTGCAAATAGTGAAAACAATTGGCCGACAAATTAAATAATTCGCAAAGAAATAAGATACAGATGCCAAAGTATTAAAACATTACAAAAACAACTGAGATATATCATCTGAAAAATTGACAAATTCACTTTTTTTACTGTACTTACCCATTTTTTAAAAAATATAAATTATATTTGTGGGATTCTTAACGCTTTACAATATAGTCCATGACATGTTAATAATGAACTATTTCATTTAAGTAAGGCAATTGGTTTCGCTATTTACAGGGCACCATCTAATATGCAAATTTTCACTTTGACACGACATTATGTGAAAACTATGTGAGCAAAATTTTTTTTTCATAAGAGAAAATGTACTCACAAGTAGACCTACCGTCAACTAACATTATTTTCATAAAATATAAAACAATTAGTATATACCAAACAACACCCTTAATGTTCATTTGTCTTTAAAGTGTCCCCTGCTTTGATGAGAAATCACAACCTGGAGTTCCATACAACTTTTATGCATTGGTAAACTATGCATACAGGAGAACCAAAAGGGACATTGCATACAAAATTACAAATGCTTACATTTTTCAACGCTGCATTAGTATTAACTAAGGTAAACAACCTGTATATCGTTATAGCGACATGAAAAATTTTTAACTCTTTTTGAGTATTTTATTGTGTCTACTGCATAGTTATCTCTGTAATGTGAACTCCTGAGTGAAGCTGTTGGCATCATTGGCTATTTGTTAGTGAGCAGTAAATAGTTCTCTATCGCTATGCTTTAGTTGCAAAAATTGTGGTATTTTGCTGGTTCAAGATAAGCAACTTCACTCACAAAATAATACGTAAAAGTGCAGAACAGGGGTACATTGAATCAGGGTTGATTTTGATTGACCAATAACACTTTGATTAAAGTGAACAAGAGATTTAAAAAAAATTGCCTGAAGTTGAAAGACTCGTTACAATTTTGAGGCCACAAAATATTGCAGTCGTTACCAATATCTCTGTAGGCAAAAAAATTTGTTAAGATTCCAGTGGTTGACACACGTTTTAATAAATTCAGACGAAACGTTCTTTAACATAAGGTTATTTCAAACTATTTTATTGTAAGTTTAAAATTAAGTTATGTCTATTAGTAAATTTATGGCCTCTAAATGGATGTATATTGCCTTAACCTACCGAATAGCAGCACTTAAGGAAAAAAAAAAAGAAAATGTGACAACTGTACTAACCATAAAGAAAATGACAGCCACTGGAAAATAGTGAAGCCCAAGGTACACGACACATTTTCAACAGTATCGATCACCAGCATTAAATTTTAAACAAATTTATAAAAATACATCAATTTGTTGTAACAATTTTCGATAGTGTGCAATTATCTCTGAAATGATCACTTTCGCAGTGCAGCCGTTGGCGCCGGCAGTTAGCTTACAAGAAGAAAATTACACTTTTGCCATCTAACTGATCGAAGTTACACAACTGTTGAAGATATGTAAAATGCAGCATCTATTCTGGATTCTGATTGTTCCGATAGCTCAAGAATACCTTTACAACCCGAAGTTGAAAAAAAAGGTTCAGGTAATTATGTACCCGACACTAAAGTAGATAGATTTGGTATGTTCTGTGTACGAAGGCTTTAGGCTGTGGATCGGTGGATATGATGGCAGCGGTAAATGGCTGCAGGATGTGGTGACATTGTCGGCCATCTTGGATTCTGCCATTTTGTTTTGGCGTCCATCTTGTTTCTGCTATTTTGTTTTTACAGCCATCTTGGATTCCACCATTTTGTTTCGGCAGCCATTTTGTATCAGTCATTTTGTTTTGGCAGCCATCTTCTACCCTCCATTTTGTTTTGACCTTTTGTCAGTCATTTTGTTTTGTGTATTTGTCAGCCATGTCAATTTCACACATCATTTTGATTTCGTCAGTTACTTGGACTTTTGTCAGCCACATTGTTTTGCATATTTGTCAGCAATTTTGTTATGATGTCAATTTCATGCATCTTTTGTTTTCGTCAACCATTTTTAGTTTCTAGGTTCAAACAGGTGTCGTCCATTTTGTTTTGTACATTGCCTGCTAGAGTGCGCTAGTGTGTGATGTCTTTGTTTACATAGTATGCTAGTGACGTCACATTTTTTCTACTGTCACTTGTCTTTCCTGTTCGTGATCTGTGACATCATGTTTCCATCATTGGCTGGTAGGCTGCGCTGATGTCGCGCTATGTTTTCTCCATTGTCTGCTAGGCAGCGCTGTCATCGCACTTTGTTTTCTGCAATGTCTGCTAGGCAGTGCTGGTGTCACCATGTTTGTTTTCAAAGTTGTCTGCTAGAGTGTGCTAGTGTCGTTGGTGCTGCTAAGGACGAAGTTGCATGTGTTTTCAAATGGGAGAATGGGCCTTATGATTTAATTTTTTTAGTAAATTAAAAATTTTTAGTTCGCCAGGTGTGGGATTCGAACTTGCAACCTTTGTGTTAGTAAGTGTGACATGCGCCTTAGTCAACTTTTTTTTTATTGTATACTTTTTCTTTTATTGTATTAATGAAACACGCCTATAAACATTATGATACACACAATAGAATACACATAATATAATACATACATGAGAATACACACTATATAATAAACACATAATAACAGTCACATCATGTACGTCCATGACCCACATTAGCGTGACACAACGAATGCCATCGTCTGCCAACACGCCGTGAGATGGGTGGTACAATCCTAGAACCCAAACAAATATACACCATAATGTCGTTCTAATATGTTACGCTGTAGGAAGTCCCATCGTCCTGTGCGAAGTATTTGGATATAGTCACTAAGTGTCACTGGGGAGTCCTGAACAGTTGTGATAAGAATAGCGTGCGCGAGGAACGAAACAGCCGCCCGTTGTCTAATACTTGGGAAGAGCTTAAATCGAAGATCCACGATATCTTTCGCATGGAGGTCTATTACTGGAAGACACATAATATTAGCGATTCTCGTTTTAGTCCACCTCCAGATGTGTTGTGTTGCCGAACAGGAAATGACCCTGTGTAGTGCCGTGTCTACGCGTCAACACCACGGACAGTCATCAGTTCTGGTGAGCCCTATCTTCTTTCTTTTGTACGCCGTTTGTATAATATCAGTATGATACATAAAAAGCGCAGTCCGTAAGCACGGTGGTGTGTTCGTATCAGACAGTTCCACGCAGAATTGGACGACATTGACAGTGGAACGAAGAATGCGCATCGGGACATGTCTGCACTCCTCTTTACGGAGCGTCATGTATAAAGTCTTCGTTGTCGCATACATTCCTGTTTGCATCGTCGTTATGAATTCAATTGTTTTCACACATACCTTCCGGTACTGTGCAGGAAGGATATGAAGGTGGTCGTATATATGACGATGAATGTTCTTTAAAGTCCCCTCGCCGTGCAGAAAAGTGTCAATATCATTCGCCGCGAACATCGCTGTAGTTTTAGACTTCATGTCTAAAAAATGTGATTGAATTCTGCTTGTATTATTGAGGTAAGCTATGTTTGTTTAATGCAGTATCTTAGTTGCATCCATATGTAAGTTGTAAAACTATATGTATTAATGTTCACGAATTCCTATGTATGTGTAAAAAGCTCACTAACTTGAGTGAAGTTGATGATGTGGTCTCATTTCCTTACAAAGGTTATTCTGATGGCACATACTTAAATACTAATTCAATTTAAAAATTGGCAATTATTTTCATTCAATTGTGATAGTAACATTTTCAACACATTCGTTATAATAAACAAAAAACATAAGTTCTTTGAAGTGAACACAGTTAATTCTGTAATCGAATGTAGGAAGAAAATATTACCAATAATGGAAATTCACGCCCCACATGATTGGGGGCAGTTTATTCGAGTGCGGGAATATAAATATTTTTACAGTTAATGAAATGGACTTGAAGCGTTTTTGTAATGTGTTGGGTCTCCCCCTCCTCATAGGTATTGGTTCTCCACTGGTGATCGGCAATAATAATACACATAAGGAACCTGTTTCAATATCGAAAATGGTAGAATGATAGTTAGGTCCAGTGACATTGAAATTTTAATTAAAATATCAATATTTGCAGAGACTGATTACAAAGACTCTTGATTTAAGAAGATATGTCCACAAGCAAAATGTCGAGTTTCCTGCTACTTTGGAATGTTTACGAACAAAACCAAAACCAATATTAATACGCCGACTTACAGGAACTTATGAAATGGGTTAGTAGAGTCTACCATGACTTTTCTAAGAACATCCCACACTCAGGTACCGTTTCCGATAGTCTGTTTACTGAACAAGAGGATGAGAATAATTTTGCTGATCACAGTGCGGGTGGATGCTAGTAACATTCAGCCAGTTGTATTTTTCCTGAAAGTGTTTTTACTGAACACAATAACGAGAGTTATGTTGCTATAAACAGCACGTGTAAATAGTGTCTGCCAGTCAGTCAATGGTATGTTTCGTGAAAGTGTCATCATTGAACAAGATGATACAAATTTTAAAACATGTATCTAATCTTACATAAATTGATTTAAATATTTTATGATTTCTATTTTAATGTATTAGTAATAGTCTTGCTACCCGAACTTGTTTTAAGTAATATTATAATACCCATGGTAATCAAATCAAGATTATTAAACTGTAGACAACCATCAGTTGCATTATGTAATTAGATGTTACGAAGGACGAAAGTCCACTATCACAAAAAAATTCAAGTGAATAATAATAAAACTATTCTAATAACTGAAACAGCAGCTTTGAGATCGAGTAAAAATATTTTTAACCAACAAAACCAGTGTGCTAATACTCCTTTTAATTTTTTCACAATACAGTGTTATGGTTTTAGATTTTCTTGCTCTACTGAAAAATAATGTTTGTGTGGCTCCTATCCTTTTCGCTTCCAGGTACAGAAATATTGTTTACTCGAATAAATGTTATAGTAGAAACAAATAAATAAAAGAGAATAAGCAAACTAGCTCTCCTAATTTTAACAGGAACAACTGTTTTGGGTAAAAATCAAATTGTTGCAATATTGCCTGGCAAGCCGACAGCAAGACGTCCGAGCGGCAATCAGGTCAGCGTTGGGAAACCACGAAGACAGCAACTCACCTCACCCCCTCGTAGTTGCACAATATCGAGGACAAACACGCCGATATATGTGCTGTTACCAAGCAAACGGGGTCTGTCTGTCGTCTGTCGTCGGTCGGTCGTCCACCAGAACTCATCAGATCAACAGCAGTGCAGTTCTCCACCGGGGACTCGAGATCGAGCCCCGGCGGAAGCGTGCTCGTCCGTCGATGCCGTCTCCTCATCAATCCAGCTTCGGTAAGGTCGTCAGATCTAGTTATGTGGAAGCAAATCTCAACTTAATATAATAATTTAATAATCAGTAATATTGCGCTCCCCTCCTAAATTAATATAATACTTTGTAATCGTCTTTGTATTCAGAGTACCCGTCATTGTAGTATAGTAAATGCCCGTTTAACCATAACTGTCTTAAAGTCATTTAGCCCTAAATAACATCTAAATAAACCCACGGTGTAGCTAACATCTTAGTGAAACCCCCTAAAGTAATAATAACTTATGAACCCCCAATATAATAACGACTTACAAATAATCATTATGTAACAAAATGCGTGTATCGTAAAGTACAACATCTAATAAAAACTTGATTATAGTCAACCAAATGTAAATTTGTTTTAAATATATTATATCTACAAAATTTTCTGTCAAAGCAAATAATTTCCAGTAGTAACTTCAACGTTACGACTGTTATTTAACAGTAATTTATGCGTTACAACAAAATTAATATCAACCTAATTTTTTTTGGCGGAGCGATCAATTTTTCTCAGTGCAGGAGCTAGGAGAGAAAGCGTTCATGGCCAGTGGTACAGAACCATCCCAGCACTCGACTGGAGTGATTTTGGGAAATCACGGTAAATCGAAATCATGGCTGGCGCAGGGTATCGAACCCGGGTCCTATCGAATGCGAAACCAGTATGTTACCGTTGGGCCACCTCGCTCGGTCGGCATAGAAAACACTGCGTGGTTGTGGGACATGTAAAATTTGTTCACAAATTCGCTACGTTGCGAGCACAAAGCAAGTAAATATAGAGATGCCACTTCCACGAATCTAACCGAGATCTTACTTCCAAGCACTAAATACATACATAGCCAACTAAAGTGCGTAAAATCACATACTTGTAAAGAAAGAAATGTTTATGTTTCGTGCATTGGACAACCTGTAAATGGGGGCCAAGTGTGCTTACGTCGTTAAGGGCGCGGTTCACCTCAGTTTTCGTCTTTTTTTATTATTATATTTGTACCAGATATTTTTTTCTTATTTAAGACATAAATTGTGACTAAATATTCCCCTTCGAAAGTTGTTGTGTCTCTCATAGTTTTCGTGTAATGAGTCGTAAACGTCAAAATTTGCATTTTACGGTTTTATGTACGCCACTAAAACCAACTGACTTACCAAACCTAAAAAATTCTCAGTGTATAACAATGTTGTAGGCTATGAAATGACACATATGAAAATAAAAAATTAAATATTCTTGTATTTAATAAAAAAATGCTAAATTTTAAATGAAAATTAAAATTTTTAAATTTTCTTTTAAATACAAAAATTAACATTACGCGAAATTTTTAAGAGATACAACACTTTTTGAAGAGAAAGATTCAGTCATAATAATTGTCTAAAATAAGAAAAAAAATATCTGGTACAAATATAAATCTATAAAAAGACGTTGAAAACTGAGGTAATTTTCATCGCCGTTTTTTTATGTTTTATTTGTACCAGATATTTTTTTTCTTATTTAAGACACAAAATGTGACTAAATTTGGCACTTGTGAAATTTTTTTATCTCTCATAGTTTTCGCGTAATGGCTTGTTAAAGTAATATTTTTGCATGTTTCCGTTTTAACGACTACACTCAAACCAACTGATATACCAAACTCAAAAAAATCACAGTGGATAAATACATTGCAGGCTACAATGACATGCTCATGAAATTAAAGAATAAAAATCATTTGAATTTTAAAAAAATTACTGAAACTAAAAATAAAAATTTTAAAAGATCAATAATTTTTTTAAAAATACAAATAATGTTTATTCTTTAATTTTATGAGCATGTTATTGTAGCCTGCAATGTATTTATTCACTGTGATTTTTTTGAGTTTGGTATATCAGTTGGTTTTAGGGTAGTCGTTAAAAAAGTAACATGCAAAATATGACTTTAACAAGCCATTACGCGAAAACTATGAGAGATAAAAAAAATTCATAAGAGCCAAATTTAGTCACATTTTGTGTCTAAAACAAGAAAAAAAATATCTGGTACAAATACAAAATAAAATAATGATGACGAAAATTGCGGTAGACCGCGTCCTTAACGACTCCCGGGCCCCCTCCCTTTTTTGCATTTGCACGAACTGCTGCCCCCTTTAACCCCTCTCGCCTTAAGGTGATATTGAGACAAACCAGACGGGAAGCTCTTAACAGCCTACACCCTTAGGATATCCGCAACTTGAATTTGAGTTGCACATATGCAGGTCCATACCCATATGAGCGAAGGCTGGCAGAAAAAAAAAACCCTTCGTGACTCTGCAGATCAAATATTCGTAGTGTTGGTGAGAGCACTGTATTCTGTTGCTAACGCTATGACGTGTCTGTCAATTCATAGAGTCGGGAATATTATAATATTATTGAGAATGTCCCACAAATTAGATATTTAAGTACGTATTTCTCAGTGTATTTTATGCTTTGAAACTCTTTAGTCAAACCTGAGTCGTTCACGGATACTTTAAAAAATGTCGCGATTTCATACGCGAGAAATGCCATAAAATTTGTGATCTTTGAACGATATTTGCAATGGGTTTGTATTATAAACATAACAGTTTCTTTGGACAAACGCCATTGCGGGCCCTCGATGACGTATGTCCATAGAAACTGTTATGATTATATGCCATTAATTTGTTCCGTACAGCTTTCACTTCCAATTATACATGTATTGTCATGATACAAATTGTTTCAGTGTAGGCCTATTATTTAATTAGAAAAATAAATTTTACGTTCTGGTAATATATAATATAATTCATGGGTTCTTAAATGCCTATAACGTGATAAGTTAAACGTTAATTGTTTAAGTCATGCCATTTCAATTATTTAAAGTCCTTTGCTTATCTCTCAGCAGACTATTTCTTCGCCAACGAAAGTTACAAACAAAAGCATTTTCGCTGTTTCTTAATTTCAGTTACTAACCTTCTGATAGACAAATATACGGAAGGTGCAACACTCTTTCCCAATGATATTACGGAATAAACTAACAGGTTCACCACTGATTGTCAAGATGTACTAACGACGAGAAGACTGCGTGTCAGTTCAGTGAACTGTTCTAAAGACTATGATAAGACCCAATGTGCGTGCCTGGGTCTTCCTTGGTACTCAGTAGTTTCTTAGGTTTCGGGTGCAAAATATACGTTCATCCAGGCAGCCACCTTAACTTACAGAATAATTTAATTCAACGAGCATGTGTATTGGTTGCAGTTCGAACTATTAAATGTGTCTCACCTTCATCGAGCATCAGATCAACTTGTTAATCTTGCCACCTATTACACTGAAAGTTTCGAGAATTGGTTAAGAGATATATATTTTTTATTTTAAGCAGAGTTAGTAAAATATTAATATATAAATTGAAAAATTGGTTGTATGTACACGTGTACCTCAGTAAAATTGTAGCAAATTACAGATTTGTTACATGAAAGGTTAACAAAATAACTATGTTCACATACATATGTTAGGCATAAAAAGACTATTAATTAGGAATACCAATATATATATATATATATATATATATATATATATATATATATATATATATATATATATATATATATATATATATATATATATATATATATATATATATATATATATATATATATA
>PNEQ01025780.1:0-14395 GCA_003012365.1 Medauroidea extradentata
TGACTGTGTGTGTGTGTTGTATCTTTAACTACAATTATGTGTGTATATAAGTGACTGTGTGTGTGTGTTGTATCTTTAACTACAATTATGTGTGTATATAAGTGACTGTGTGTGTGTGTTGTATCTTTAACTACAATTATGTGTGTATATAAGTGACTGTGTGTGGAGTGTGTGTTGTATCTATAACTACAATTATGTGTGTATATAAGTGACTGTGTGTGTGTTGTATCTTTAACTACAATTATGTGTGTATATAAGTGACTGTGTGTGTGTGTGTGTTGTATCTTTAACTACAATTTTGGATTTATGGTTCCAATCCCATGAAAGTAGGAATTTATTTTAACTGTTTAAATAAATTACTTTGGCCTTTGTATAAGATAAGTATTTCTTATTTGTTTATTTTTGTTGTATATTAGAAATATAATATTATTTAAAATTTACGGTAATATATATTTGATTGATTGACGGGGTGGGGCGGTTATTTCTATTTATACTAATTGATTTTCACTTAACTCAGATCAAAATCTATCATTTAATTCTGCAGTACTTTATGTTAAGACCTCACCTATTTTTATTACCTAAAATACTGAAAGTGTAGACATTTTTCTTTTTCAAAAGTCTCTTATTTAATCTTCTGAGCGTGGGTTCTGTAAAAATTATGTGTGAAAGATGTAGGCAAACACCTGAAATTATTAGTTTTTTTTTTATACATAAATACATAGGCACATGTAAAGAGAACTATATTTAATCACTCTGTACAATTATAAATTGTGTGTGTTGTAAATGCTCTTCAATTGAACAGTCAAAAGTTAACACAAAGTCATACAGTACTGAATACAAGTATTTTTTTGTGTTAGGTGAATTTCAATTAAATGAATAAGTAAAGAAAAAAATTTCTTTTTTTCAGTAGAAAACATTTTCACTTCGTTACATGCCACGAACCACAACGGAATGTGTTTTGCCAATGATATAAGGAAAATACGTTTTGATGGATAGCCAATAGAAATTGACCACTTTTTGTACAAGCTTTAACTTATTTAAAGCCATAACACATGGAATTAAAAAATAAAAAAATTTCTGTTATGGAAGATTTGAACCACGAGTTCACGAGTTCAAAATACATATTAGTCGCAGCGAGGCCGCGTCCATGTCCAATTTTATTATTATTATTTTATTTTTTATACAAGATACAAAACTCAAAATGGGACATGCACTTCTGAAAGCGACAACAAAAAAAGGACAAAACAACAAATAGTGATTGAGAGTGTGTAAACAGACGAACAGCACACAGCGTACGACCGACCACACGACAGGACCCTACCCTGTTGACAATTCTGTGTCACAAAGCACTCAAACCTCTCATGTTCAAACACTGATACACGTTAAAGAGCGGGCAGCGCACGGCATACGCCCAGCAAGGGAAAGTAAGGCAGAAATTCACAAGATGGAACACATCAAAAACAGAATACATAGTCACCGTAGAATTGCCGCAATGTGCCGCGCCTGCCATGTTCCACCTATCTTGTCGGAGAACTTGCACAAAGTCTTGTAGTGTAGCCGGAGCACTGATGACCACAAGAAAGGCAATAGCATGGAGGATAAACCAGGTCGCAGCTCTACGCCTGATGGCGGGAAATGCATAGAAGCCGCAGTAGAGAAAGTGGGTGTCACTAATCTCTCCTTCATCGTGACGTATTCGAAACACTTGGGTCCGGCACCATCGCCATATAGGAGCGGCATGCATAAAGCCGTATAGGAGCGGCATATGTACAGCCATATAGGAGCGGCATACGTACAGCCCTATAGGAGCGGCATACGTACAGCCGCATAGGAGCGGCGTACGTACAGCCATATAGGAGCGGTGTACATACAGCCGTATAGGAGCGGTGTACGTACAGCCGTATAGGAGCAGTGTACATACAGCCGTATAGGAGCGGCATATGTACAGCCATATAGGAGCGGCATACGTACAACCATATAGGAGCAGCATACGTACAGCCATATAGGAGCGGCATACGTACAGCCCTATAGGAGCGGCATACGTACAGCCGCATAGGAGCGGCGTACGTACAGCCGTATAGGAGCGGTGTACATACAGCCGTATAGGAGCGGTATACGTACAGCCATATAGGAGCGGCATACGTACCGCCATTATAGGAGCGGCATACGTACAGCCGCATAGGAGCGGCGTACCTACAGCCGCATAGGAGCGGCGTACGAACAGCCATATAGGAGCGGTGTACATACAGCCATATAGGAGCGGTGTACGTACAGCCGTATAGGAGCGGCATATGTACAGCCATATAGGAGCGGCATACGTACAACCACATAGGAGCGGCATACGTACAGGAAATCAGCCTGTGTAATGCAGTGTCTGTAGCTCCACATAAAGCACAAGTAGGGTCATCAGCCAGCCTGATTTCATACTTCCTTTTTGTGTGGAAACAATATCATTATAAAAACGATAGACTTCCGAACGTAAATCTGACGCAATTTTTGTGTCTGCAATTACTCGCCAAGTTCTTTGCCAACAAATATGTGGATATTTAATGTAAACTGCTGGGACGGCCGATAGAGATGTCATTGCCCGCTGGTAGAATCGTTTTGCAGACGCTTCTGACTCTTCAGGTAATGAACGTACAAGAGTAGCAAGAGAGTCTCTAGCTCGGCGAAACGGGGCTGACAGGCGACAAGCTGTAGACCAGACGGAAAACTGCAATGCTGCATATATGTCTGATTCACGAAGAACGGTGTCAACAGCTGTCGAGTGATATATTGCCTCGCACTTGACGGCGTGGTTGATAAGGGCCAAGGCCATCTTCTACTGGAGGAATGTTTAGTTGCGCCCGAGCCAATTTAAACAGTTGTGACTTCCATATCGAATGACCAACATATTTGAGTACTTGAGCAGCATAAAGATTCGGTAGAGGAAGAAAGTGTGAAACATACCACAGCTTGGAAAGCAAAAACTTATTCACCAGTGTAAACTTTTGCATAATATTAGTTCAGTACGTCGAAACCACGTTTCAACTTGGTGAGCATGAAGCTTATTCACCACCAATTCCCAATTATACTTCAGCTTTCGGGGGATATCCACCTGGAAATACACTCGCAAAATTTTAATAGTGTCCGCTCGGCGGAAAGGACGGCAGTCAACAACCGTTCCACCAATGACTGCAAGGTCCAGGACAGCAGTTTTCGCAATATTGACTCGTACATAGGAGATTCTACCACAAAGCTCCAGACATTCAACAACATCGCTCATTTCTTGCTCCGAACGAACTACACAGGTTGTGTCATCTGCATAGGCATTAAGTTTAAATGACATCTGGGCAACCGGAAACCCTTCCAGTTTATGACTCAGCATTCTACAAAGCGACTCTATTGCAATGTAATATCATCGACATTGGACACCCCTGTCGGACGGAACTTTTGATTGGTATTGGCGGCGGCGACCAAATCCCCTGATCCACCATCCCTGCCCATTTGACTGCTTCAGCCGGAAAATTGAAGTGCCGCATCACGGTAAGTACATAGCGATGGTCCACTCTATCGAATGCCTTTTCCATGTTAATATTTAAAAATGCTGTCGGGATGCTTTGTAGAGAGGAAAGTAGCTGGACATCACCCAGTGCTAGCACACCCTGTAAATCGACCGTCCTGGAACAGTACATGTCTGACCCTGCCCAATAACATCAATCCGACCCACTGTCAAGCGAGACGCACAACAAGGAACAATTATCTTACAGTCAGTACACAGAAGTGTGATGGGTCGATAATCAGCCGGTGTTGCCGGGATTAGTACAAGCAATCCTTCTTTATGGGAGCAACATATCTCCCCCCTACTAAGTACATCCCGGACGATGTCACAAAATTCCTCACCATTTATATCCCAGTAGTGTTTGTAAAATTCGTAAGGTATGCCGTCAATTCCAGGTGATTTATGTGACGGCAAGTGACGTACAATAGCCGTTATCTCCGTATCTGCACATGGCACTTCTATGGAACCAGTCCTCACCTCGCTAACCTTCCTGTCGCAGTCATGCAACACTATTGGTAGTAGGGCGGAGTCAATATCGTGTTCGGAGTACAAGCACCGAAAATAGGAACAAATCGTGCCTACCAACCCAGACCGGCCTGTTACCACAACACCATCACCATCAATAAGATGTGTAATTGCCTTTCTACGTATTTGTCGCTGTTCTTTGATAATTGTAAAGAGACTGTGTTTTTCATCTGCTAGGATACTTTTGTCATGCAACAATACATTTCGATTGTTCAATCTGGAAACTAATAAGGACAAAAGTTTTAATTGTGTTGCTCTAATGCTGTCCACCACATCGTTCCCTCTGTCAGTCCTCCGGTATAAATCTGTCAAGATCTGTTCATAAAACTCCGATGTATTCCTGCGTCCTTCGGCTCGGCGATATGAATGCCTTTTGAATAGCCACATGATGTTTGCTTTCACGCATTTGTCCCACCATAGTGCCACCGAAGAATACTGCTGTTTTCTATTTCGCCAAAGCCCCCAGTTATCAACAAAATCTAATCTCACTTCTTCATTATGTATCAAAGACATATTCATCAACCATGTTCTCCGACCAAAACGGGTGACGCCTGCGAATTTTTCGTACTTAAATAGGACAGCACAATGGTCGCTTATGGATACTGGAAGGACCTCATATTTATGAATCTTCTGTAAATGCCATGTTTTTACATGAAAACTATCAATTCGTGACAGAGATTGCGAAGTCACATGTGTGTATTGCGTACCATGTGTAGGAGGCGCAACGTCACTGAATCCCATCCGAGCGATTAGTGTTGAGTGAGCAGCCTGTGTGGGATATAATCCACCTTGATGATCTTCAGAATTTACAATACAATTAAAGTCACCACCAAATATGTACTGAGTACAATTCGGGTGGAAGAAGGGTAGAATGTCCGTATGGAAAAACTGATGCCTTTCACGTCTTGTGTTCGACCCTGATGGCGCATATACATTGACAAGGGAAACATCATTTATGCGGCCGGATGGAAACGCAGGTTCAAAAGTTCCAGTCCAACCCTAGTCACAATAGCCGTTTCGCGACCCTTGTCGCCAACATTAGTATAGACGTTGTATGTGTGGAACCACATGAGGATGTTTGCTACCACTTCTTGGAAGAAGGCAACGTCAACAGCCTTGCTTCGAAGGAGGGATTCCAACGATGCCAAATGTGCAGAAGCTGACACAGCACAAACATTCAATGTTACAATAGTCAATAACTGTAACATGTACTATCCCAATATTGCGAAAGGATCTACTTATGTAGAATTTGTGTAATATTTATGTATGAGATATCTGCAATTCGGTTAGCAACGTCGAAAAACACTAAAGTGACTGATGGGGCAGGTCACTCAACATATGTCATTCGGCTTGTGAATGTGAAGAACGTGAACTATCTGACCTATGCAAAGTGTCGATGACTTTTTTTGCTAGCTCCAAAGATTCTTGTCTGTCCTGAAGTTGTGACTCTTCGTATTTGGAAAGCAGCAAAGCACCTTCGATTTCCGCGCCGGACTGCAACTGCCGCCCTTATAGCAAGTTTCACGCGTCCTTTTAAGACCAGTACACTCCACATCCATCAGAATCTCGTTCACCCAGGCGGTACGCGACAGACCCTCACTAAACTCCACAGCACCCTGTGTATATTGTAATGGCACGTTGGCAGAAGCTTCGGTGGTCTCTGCAGGCGAATGGTCAACACTCGACTGTTGCAGTAAAGAATTCAAGTTGACTGAATACCGAGGCATTGCGTCGCCCAGTGGAAGTAGTACGGGCTCGCTACATTCACATTGAGGATGGTCAGGGTATTCAGCGAGAGTCTGCTCAGGAACAGATATAAGGGAAGAAGTGCCGCCCCTAGTGTCAGCCGTGTTGTTAGGCCTATGTCCCCAGCGTTGTACAGCCCGCGATTCCTTGTCACGCAAGCGACGACAGGTCAGCCTCTCATGAGTAGGGACTGACAGTAGCTACACGTACGTGGTTGCCCCTGGTAAATAACTACACCACGATGTCCATCAATGGTGAGACAGGACGGAATATCCTTTTTGATGGCCAATTTCGCAATGCGCACCCCGGTCTTTACGGGAAATTTATACTTTTGACTCCATACTTCATCTTGCAAAGAAACAAGGCGAAGATCGGGCGACAATTCCGACATAAGCTTATGGTTGTCTGATTCTGCTGGTAGATTTAGTATTCTTACCAAGTTCATGTTGTCAATGGCATGTACGATTGTGACACTGATGAGTTCTTGGTCGGCGGTGACGAAGGTGGCTCTCCCATTGGTGCGACGCAACATAGCTTCACAAGGACCAGAAGACACAAATTTAAAAAAAAACACAATTCTGATGCCCGTCCAACTGGATCGCCTCAAGTTGGTCTTCTGTGACTCGCAGTTCTATGGCGATCCACTCATGTATTGCAAAGACTAGACATAACGTATTGACACGGATATTAGCCAACGTAGAACAGTACAATTGCAGACACAAGGTACCAGGAACCGTGACCACTCGCGCGCGTTAGCAAACCCCGCCACACAACCGAGCGACTATCTCCGCGCGCCGATTGCGATGTGCGCCCGGTCGCGGCTCCGCCACTGTGTTCTGTCATGCTCTCAGCTACAGACCACTGCTGCCAAGGTAAGTGAATTTAAATGTTATTAGGTTTTATATTGCTACAGGGAGAGACAAATTTAAAGTTGATTTTACAGTCTTGTAATGATTGTTTGAGAGGTTGTATGTATTTTAGAATATCAACACAATAGTAAGGCGTGATATTTAGCGCCGACACACTGTGCAAGAGACATAATTGTTGTATTATTGCGTATATACGGCGTGAGGTTATGCACATTTTTGACGCCCCGCCATCTTGACAAATCACGAGAACGACCATTCGTGGGTATAGCAGAAATCAGCCATGTCAGAAGAATAGGACATGTCCTATTACGTTTCTGGGCAAGCTTTCGGGTACGGAATCTGCTATGCCCAAAGACAGACCCCTTGGGAGGGTGCTGGAATGATGCTCACATGGAAGCAGAAATGCTAACAGAAATTGGGTATAGAAACTGTAGTCATATGTGGTGTAAGGCAGGTAGACGACTTAGTCATATGTGGTGTAAGGCAGGTAGACGACATTAGTCATATGTGGTTTAATGCAGGAAGAGTATAGTAGTCAGTACACATACACTCATACATGCCTCTGCAATGTTACTGTAACATCAACTATCTGCCAGCACGGACAATAAAGCTTGATCTCAGGAATTGACCGCTCTCAGATGTTAATTGGTCGACAAGTAGTGAGGCTATGACATCACTGCCGACTCTAGTTGCTCATCTCAGCTGCTCCTCTTTGTCTCCAGTGCAAAGCCTGTATCCATCATCTCACGTTGTATGACCCTATTACACATTATTACATGGCGTCTCAAATCTCTTTTATTTATGCTGCTATATTAAACAAGCTGAGGGTCTATTAACATGTTGCAAATGTTGGAAAGTAAATAAATTTTATATTAGAGTCCAGTGAAAGTACATTTTATAAGTAATAATGTAATAAGTAGTTCAGTATGTATTCTGTACGAATTGTATTACCAACGATGAATGCATTGTGGTTCTTTAAAAGAACATTGTCACTTGGAATTAACGTACTTACATAATTTTCAAATAATTGAAAACAAAAGACAAAGTAGTTGCTACGATTTGGCGCCACGTATAATGCGATGATAATAACAACAGAATATGTAAAAAGCAAACAACTACACAGAAATGCGGTGTTGCAGTTAGTGTGAAAGTGTCCCAATGATTAAAATATTGTCAATCAGAATATTTAAATAACTGCCATTAAAATTTATTTCAAGCAACGGTATTAATGCAAATCATGTACGAATTTCGCAGACGCATGTGTTTCCAATGTTGGTATTCTTACTGTAAAAGGCATAGCAGGTGTATATGACATTGCTTGCCTGTTCTAGACAAGATCCAGAAATGTTATTAAATTATACAGTCTACAGAGCGAGTTCAAGTAGTTACCATCACTGCGGCATACTGACTTTCTTATCTATTTATTTTCATTTTGTCCATAGGATCATACATTTAAAGATATTGAACATGTCCGGCATGATAATGTTCAGATACAAAGAACATAAATAATACAAATTTAATCAACCGTATTAAATATAAGAAACCAAATTTATAATCTCTCAAATAATAATGTACAGAGAAGGCTGACAACATTTGAGGATAACAATTTTAAAACTTTAACACTTTTAGAACATTAACACTTTAAGCTAAAAGCTATATTACTCAACACTACCGTATCATTTACGAATACGTCTTGTGGCGTAATTGCACTTGTCAAGAAGAAAGTTAAAAACTATGTATTTAAATTTTATAAAGTAACTTATTTATTTTATGTCGGGCAGTTAATTAAATAGTTTTCCTCCTTTACGGAGGACTGTATTAAGAGTTTTTAATGTTTGACATTATCATTCTGCCTTGTTTTATGATCATGTATTTGGAAATTTAAAATATAACTGGTTGACATATGATTCCAAACGAAGACCACAGCGTTATATATATATATATATATATATATATATATATATATATATATATACACACACACACACACACGCGCATGGGACTGGCGTAATATATAGTGTTTAAAAAAAAGGTTTACAATCTTATTTTGATTTTTGATTAGCAGTAACGTGTATAGCTCTTTTTTGCAAAATAAATATGGACCCCAAAATGTGATACCATATATTATAAACGAATAAAAAAGGCATAATAAGCTGCCTTTTAACATTTTAAGCTACATTTTGAAGCAAGCTGTTTTAAAGCAAAACAACCTATGCTTAGGTTTTTGCAGATCAGATCGGTATAATTTTTTCATTTCAAATGGTTATGAAATATTACACCCAGAAATTTCGAATTAGGTACTGTACTCTTTCTAAAGGACTGCCTCCAATACTTACTTTTACATCATCGATTTGGCATTTGAAAGAAAATTCCGTAAATTTAGTTTGTTCAATATTCAATGTTAATTTACACGAAGTTAACCATTCTTGTAGCTTATTTTGTTAGTCATTTGCATTATTTTCTAACACAATCATATTTTTATTCTTAACTATGATATTGGTGTGACCAGCAAAAGAAATTATTTTGACACCATTTATGGAATCACATAAGTAATTAATATAAATAATGAATATAAGTGGGCTAAGAAAACTACACTGTGGTATTCCGTTTACTATAATTATTGGATTATAAATACATTTGTATTAGTTTGTTGAAGTTATATACACTCTTTGAATACGTCCTTTAAGATGTGATTCTAACCATTTTAAAACTACACCTTTTTCGCCCAATAATTCCATTTTATCAAGCAACAGCTTCTGATTCACAGTATTAAACACTTTCGATAAGTCCAAAGACGCCAACAGCGTTATTATCATCATCCAGAGCTTTAAAAGTGTAGAAATAAATTCGGTTATAGCTGTATTTGTATTTTTCTTTTAATCCGCGTTGAAAAGTATTTAGGAGATTATATTAGTTTAAGTAATTTAATAATCTTTCCTTCATAATAAATTCAAAAATCTTGGCAAAAGTGCAAATAATAGAGATACGTCTGGCATTTATAATTTCTTGTTACTCGCCTTGTTTGTGTAGTGGTACTATTTTGGAGTTTTAAATCACTTGGAAAAACACTATTATTAAAAGACTGATTAATAAGAAGAGAAGGTACTGGTCCCAAAATATTAGGTGCAATAGTTTTTAATAATTTGTAGGTATTTCATCGAGCCCTGTACTATAAGTATATTTAAGATTTACTATGCAATTTAACACCTCCGTTTCTTCTACAGAAAATATAACCATTGATAATGGAAACGTTTTACAAGCACATTTTTCTATATGCCCTCAGCTAGGTGAAACCTTTAATAGATCAGTAGCTGTAATTATGAAATATTAATTTATATAATTTGCTGATATAATTAGATTTGTTATTGGGATACCGTCCTTATTTCTGATCAGTATTTCGTTAGATTCGGCCTTATTATAGTTCATTTAAGAATTAATAATATCCCACATAGCCTTAGATTTATTTTGTGCATTTGTTATTTTCTAATCATTTAGATTTTGGTTAGCAAATCTTAAAATTTTTTGTATACAAGCTTATACGTCTTGAAGTAATTGTTAAAGGCTGTGGACTTATTATGATTACTAATTTTGTGCAAATTTTTTTTAAATTTTGACTGGATGCTCTTATACCTTTAGTAATCCATTCTTTGGAAGATACGTTTTTGTTTTACTAACTAAATATTTTATTTTGGAGAAACACTCATTGAATTTTAAATATAAACAAGTAATGAAATATTTAACATAAATGTTAATGTCATTTTCATATATAATAACACACAGATCATAGAGGTGTATGTCACCTTACAGGGCTGTACTATACAAGACACCCTGGGTGGAATCAATAATGTGAGAACATGCTATAAGAAAGCAAAAAGGCATTTCTCTTTCAGAATAAACACTCAACACGGGGAGAAATTTATTCACATACAAGAAAGTCAAAAACAACTATGCATCAGATCTTAAAAAATCTGGACCTAAAGTTGCGTAAAGGAAATACGCCATTTGGTAAACTGAAAAAATCCCAGATGACTTATCCACTACATATGTAAGTCAACAAATTAGATAAAGTCATTTATAGGGGGATTTCCTGCTTGCCATTCACCAACAAAATTCCTTCAGCTTGTCTCTAGCTAATGAACAGAAGAATATATTGAAGCCATCATAGCAAAATACCACGCTGGATTCAGAACAAACAAGTTCTCCGACAAACACCCCTAGTATGCTGAGACACTTGATTACGTCTCGCGCTGGTCAAATGGTACCGAATCCAACATTATTCAGCGAAAATGCAGTATATACGTCACCCGAAGCTTAGAAGAGAGCAATAGGCAATCTACAGTTACAAAAACCCGGGTAGAGCCCAGTTCGGGGAGATCTGGCTCTATTCGGGGACGAAGATGATGTTACAAGTTAAGTATGATTTTAAATTGGCCCTTTAGGCAAGGCAATCGTGTGCCAGGACACAAAGTAATGTAACATTAAAGTGAGCGTATCACTGTTTGTATTTAGTAAATGAGTAGCAGATGAAATTGTTTTGGCCCTTCAGGCACGAGAATTGTTGTTAGTATTCATTTAAAAGAGGAGGTGGAAACGTAAATGGCAAATATTAGATACTGTGAAAATTATTCTTAATAACCATGTTTATTGGAAAATGGCATATCACATGTATTAATCGAGCTAAATATATTTTGTACAATGCACGTTTTAAAGATTGAAAATATATTTTTGGATAAAATTTCTCTTTATGTATGTAACTGGGCAAATTACACTCTCTCTCCCACTTTGGTATGGTCCTCATTTAACATTTTGCTATTGATATTATTTATTTATTAAGTATTGCTGAGCTGAAAGAAATGTACATAAATCTAGCCGTGATAGTAAATCGTAGCCATTGGTTTTAGTTGGGCTTTTAAGCCCAGTTGTGCAAGATATTTACATTGCGCACTCTGCTCCTTTTTGGCAAATTTTGCTGTTTGTGCAATTTTGAAGAGAAAGAATTTGTAAATATTTTGTCAGAGAGACAGTGTACGTAGTGAAATACGCTAGTAGTTTTAGTTTGCAGGGTGTTAGTTACATAGGTTTTGTATTAATACTGGTATACATTATGTCCACAGCTTGGGTTGGGAATGTCGACAGTCGCAATGACAAAGGTGTTGCCAGAGGCAGGAGTACAAGTTGTGGAGGTGGGCAAACTTGATGAGTTGCAAACTAAGGTGCGGACCTTAGTACGGATGGCGAAACCAGTTCACTTCCTGCAATTTCCGGTGAGTTCTGTCCTGTTTTTGTTTAATTCTTTACGGTATGTGCCAGGGAATTAACCTCGAAGATCCCTCATTACGAAAAACACTAGTTTGCAAGCAGTTGTCTCATTTCTTGCAGATTTTTAAAATATCTTACATTTGAATCTTGTGTCACATCATGTGTTGTATGCTGTTGCCTGATTTAAGGTACCAGAAAATTTACAATACAAGTTTAATTTAGCACCGCAGAAAAATTGGGACGTTAGGAAAATAACAGGAATGTGTTTGAAAAGCGTAGCGTATATATGTGCGGTATTAAGGTTAAAAGAGAAATTGTTGGAAAAATATCAGGTGCTAGGACAAAGTATGCAGCAATTTCTAAAAGAAGTGCAGGGTTCTGTCAGTCTGTTAAGATTGCATTGTGATGAAGCTTATTTTACATAAGTTATGTTATTTTACCTGCCTCCACAATTCAGCCATTATTTCATGTTTTTGACCAAGTTGACTTTGATCGATGAGCTGTAAGAGTCGGTTAAGCAGGCATAACAATCAACACTTGATGGTGGAAGTACTTGTTCAGGGAAAGAAGAGCCTAAAGAGCTGGAAAATCCCCGGCCCGATCAGCCTGGGAAAACGTGTTTTACGTGTGGTATTGCAAGTCATGTAGCAGCTAATTGTTTCTTTACGATAATTAATGATAAAGTAACGACGAAAAATAAGGAACAGAGAGTTATTTTCTGGACTGGTGTTGAAAATGCGCCTGTTTTTCTTTAAAAGACATAGTAAGTATTATGTTTAAACAAAAGGACCATATGAGAAAAGATTGTCCTGTGATGTTGATCACTGATGATGTGTTTAATGTAAACAATTTCCAGTTTGAGCATAAATATGGGTTGATGTATGTCCGTGTTTGTATAGTGGAAAGGTAAAAGTATCAGCATCGGTTGACTCCGGGGATACTTCTTCATCGATTAGTCAAGCATTTTGCAATGTATTGTTTAAAAATTTGCTTAAAGGTATGAAAACAATGGAAGGGTTTTCAGGGGAAAATGTTGCCATTATTCATTCTAAATGTGAAACCAGATAAGATTAAAGTTGAAAATTTTTCTTGGAAACCTAATTTTTAGGACAGACGTGTTCATCAATAAATTTTCATAAATAAAGACTCGTGTTTGCTCCTTGTTATGGCCAGTCGTATTGCTTCAACTATTGCAACATACAAGCGCAGCATTTGACTGAAAGCCAGGTGGAACAGATGGAGAAGTTCAAGGCCGAGTATTCAATCCTCGTCATGCCATGTTAAGTTTATTATACTCGGTATCCTCGTTACATTTGAAACATCATCATGTTCCATGTTTCCTGTATTGGGCTTCTCCTCCAAAAATTGCAAATATTCAAATAATTAATTCAGGAAATGAAAGCTCAATATATTTGAGAGGAATGAAATAGTAATTAATCTAGTCAAATACTTTGTTGTCCAAGAAAACTCCAGGTCAATATTGTGTAATTTGTGACTACAGATCTGTAAACAGGAAAATATTTATTGATCAATACCATACCATAGAATCAGTATTCCAGCAAATATGAAAGACAAGTGTATTATTTTATTATTTTTTTTCTTTAAGTCAACATCGTTTTTGCAGCATGATTTATTCCTAGAGTCTCGAGACAAATTAGCTTTTGTAACACCACGAGAGCAGTACCAATGTAAAAACACGATAGCACTACCAATGTGACACCACGAGAGCAGTACCAATGTAACACCAGAAGAGCTGTACCAATGTAACACCACGAGAGCAGAACCAATGTAACACCACGAGAGCAGTACCAATGTAACACCACGAGAGCAGTACCAATGTAACACCACGAGAGCAGTACCAATATAACACCACGAGAGCAGTACCAATGTGACACCACGAGAGCAGTACCAATGTAACACCAGAAGATCTGTACCAATGTAACACCACGAGAGCAGTACCAATGTAACAGCACGAGACCAGTACCAATGTAACACCACGAGAGCAGTACCAATATAACACCACGAGAGTAGTACCAATAAAACACCACGAGAGTACTACCAATGTGACACCAGGAGAGTACTACCAATGTGACACCAGGAGAGCACTACCAATGAGACACCACGAGAGCAGTACCAATGTGACACCGCGAAAGTAGTACTAATGTGACACCACGAGAGTATTACCAATGTAACACCACGAGAGCAGTACCAATGTAACACCACGAGAGTAGTACCAATGTAACACCACGAGAGTAGTACCAATTAACACCACGAGAGTAGTACCAATATAACACCACGAGAGCAGTACCAATGTAAACACAACGAGAGCAGTACCAATGTAAAACCATGAGAGCAGTACAAATGTAACAACACGAGAGCAGTACCAATGTAACACCACGAGAGCAGTACCAATGTAACCCAACGAGAGCAGTACCAATATAACACCACGAGAGTA
>PNEQ01025781.1:0-32720 GCA_003012365.1 Medauroidea extradentata
GTACCTCCTCCTTCGCCCGTCAGCCCGCCACAGCAGTCCTCTTGGTTCGTCCAACACTGCTCCGAAGGTAGCCGCCTGCCGCCTCACAGTAGACACTGACGTCACCAAGATGTCTTCACCAGTCTATCTCCACAACCATAGCACCTTCCTCTAGCACGACCAATAGCGAACTCCCTAAAATATGCCGATTCGGAGCTTTAATCGTCCTGCCAAACTCCAGGGGTTCCCCGAATTACATGGGTCTAAAAGTAGACATTACAGCATGTTTCTGACATGATTTAAGTCACGTAGGCCACCCTCGTAGGGTTAAAGCGCAGTTGGGACAGGTATCCATGGCGTAGCTTCGGCGTGACTCCCATCACGTAGCAGCCCGGCCTGAGTCAGGGGTCAGTCCACAAAGTGTTACGAAACAGCTGCCGACCACTGGCCTCCAGGTACACTGCACGCAACAGTACTATATTTAAAATTTTGCATTCATATTTCACAGCTTTTAAAATGACTGAAAACCGGTAAATTAAATCAATAAACTGCTATGCACGAAAATTCAGAGATCAAGTTGCTAGTGAATGATGAGTCAGTGGAATGCTATACAAGTAGTGTTCCTGGGATAATTGTTTTACTGTAAATAAACCTAAACCACAAATATCAACTGTAGGTTTATACTGAGTTCAATTAAGCTTTATTAAACGTTTATCCATACATTTTTACATATTTCTGTATGCAGTTTCAACAGAGTGCACATTTTACGGATGCAACATTACTTTTTACAACCAAACTGCACCACATGTAATGGATAAATATTCTGATTTTAAATTTAGGCCTATACTCTAATCGACTGTAAATTCGCAGCATTATTCGGTGCAAGCAACTCATTGCTATGTGGTTCATATATGTGCTTATGTAAAATTGTATTATAGCAGGTCATGTTTGTCATACCTTGTGTGAGAACCATATAAATATTTGTGATAACGAAGCAACTGAGTTAATGAAACCATATTTAGTATTTTAAAGTAAAATTAATTAATGCATATTTTAATTAATTTTATGAACTTATATTTTATTTTAGACACATATTTTATTGTGCAATATTTTGCAGCTCAAAATCCTTTTATTTGTCTCCCATGCGGTCTTATAAGTATAGGTTTGAAGCTGGACATTTGCCTAAATGTTAGTACTATATTTCTGACCGCTAATGAAATTCCTAATATTTTTATTAAATGCCGACCATCAACAATGGTTTATTCGTGAATTAAAATTTTTGTTAATATATAACAGCACACAAACATAAGTAATTTATAACTTATTTAATAATTTACGAAAATTGACACTCAGACTCAAAGGGCTAAACTTTTTCATGAGAATTCGCTTATATCTGTGAGTAACATCATACCAGAATACTTAATTTCTCCGGAAAATTAACGTCATACAATTTGTTGGTGTTATACGTACTCGTGCCGTATTTATTTCAATTAAATTACCACAACTCGCAAAGTGAAGAAGAAAGTACTGAAAATGCCACAGTTACAACTGATGGTAAATATTGTAGGATAAAAAAAGCTTAAAATGAGAAATCTTGTAGAAACCTAAGAACACCTAGATACTTACATTTGTTACAAAATTTTTTCTTACAAGTAAATTTCACAAATTCCATTCCTAGGTGGCCTGGGGAGGTAGTATATTTGTCTTACAGAACATATTCATGCCGTTACTTATGAAAACAAAGTTGCCAACGTAGACCTACCAAAGAAAAGGAATTGATTACATAATATTGCAAAATTTTAATATAAAATTAAATGTCAATATACTGTTATGGAAGAAGGTTTCAAATTAATTAGTGAATTTCGTGTTCACGAAGATAAATTAATACAGAATTTCCCCCCCCCCCCCTCCAAATAAAAAAAAGGAAATTAAGTTTCAACCCATTTAATTTGAGAGGACTATCGAGATAGAAATTTGATAGCTTAGCAATCCTGAAATGCACTAAAAATCACTACATTCCACTATATCCAATTTTTTTTTTAAAAGACAACTGTCTAACAATCTATATTACGAATTTCTGTTGGTCGAATATTATGTCATTGAATTTACGCAATATTTACTCGTGGTGGTTGAAAAATTTGGCCCACTAGTATAAACTCAACGTAACGTTTCAATGGTTAATATTTACACCAAAATGATATTTGTATGCGTGTGAACTAACAAGGACCAAAAGACTTCACTGGGAAACGAAACATTGATGTCTTTGTTCAAATGTTCCTCGCGTTAGAACAACCCCTATACGAACATTATTAACATGTTCTTTGACATAGTAACTCATATTTCTTCAACACAAAAAATAAATAACTTGCGATCAATGCATTGGACAACTAAACAAAACATATTTACCGTCTAGGACAGGTCTTCAAAAGTAATGAGCTGTGTTGAAGCTCAGTAACTGGTTCTGTTGTGAGTAGGAGACACGTCGCTAGGGGGTGGTTGGGTACGAGAGGGAGGGGGTGACTTGTGCCTGCTACTGTGCGGGTGGAAAGAGTAGTTGTCAGACTGTCCACTAGGTTTGCTATATGCCAACACTCAAGCGACGGTGGCGATTGCGGCGGGCGAGCTTACAACTTCACTTTCCTCTCGGAAAACAGCGTAGATATTTTAACCTGGGCGTGCGACTTCTATACCTATATATATTCAATGGTATAGCTCCTCATCAGATTTATGACAGGTTACTGCATTTTCGGTGGCCGGTATCTCAGTGAACCTAATTTCTCCGAAAATATTTTAAAAACTTCTCGGCAATATTTATGAGAATGTTTTCTTCTTACAATATGTCATTTACAAAAATAATAAGAGAATTTATTGTTACCTTAAGCTCAGTAAAATAAACAGGCTATTTTCTTTGTATGCGCGAATTAGGATTCTTCATACATTGCTTGTGAATGTGTCGGTTAAGTCGCAGGTTACTTGTGAAGGATTATGCTCGATGGTAAAAAAAATTGTGAAACGTACAAGTGAGTGTAAAAACTATGGAAAAGGAGATATTTTTATACCAAATAAACCTGTTGCACTGAATAAAGACTGTCGGGCTACAAAGTAAAATAGTTTTGTACATTTACATTGTACATTTAAGCTTATGAAATTGCTGAGAATTTGCAGAATGCGTATCGATATACAAATGTGTATATTTATTTTTAAAAATTTGCATACTTAGTATCTATTTACAAATAAATTCGTGTACATTTTACGATAATTGGTTGAAATGACACCAAACATTTTTTTTGGAAAACTTTTCCCACGATTTTTTGTAAAAATAAAAACTGTTTTGTAAAATATGACGGACTTGAAGGTAATTTTCGTTGACATCAAACACTGCTCATAAAAATATGTCTCATTATTCTTCACAAGCATCACGTTGCTTTAAAGAACTAGGAGAAATGTGGATATGTACTATTTGTTCGGTGATAGGCTTCCATTTCTGAATCTGAATTACTTATACTGCTGTCAAGCAGCAGAAATAATCAATTTGGACACATTTTCGAAGGAAAGGCAAAATAACCACGTACACAGAACGGAACATGTGTGTGGAAAGAGGAATTTAAACCAGATGTGCACGTAAAACGAACATCTCTTTTCGTGAAAATTTCTGGTTTCTATGAATGCGGAAAACAAGTGATGCTGTCTTTATCAGATTACAGATATCGTTGTAGCAGAAGTTAGGTATCACAATTTTTGCAGTAAACTTTTCTCGAATGGTCTTAATTTTTGCCGAAATAAAAGTTTCAGTACTGGTCGTCCTATCGACACAAATCAAAATAAAGGTATTGCAAAGCTCTGTCCTTTTTAATAAGAAAAGCTGTGAATGTCGATTTTCATGACATAACTGTGCGGTTTCAGTATTAGTTCTGGAGATGAGACAAACTGTAGAAGTTACGTGGAAATGAATGGATAATTAGAGAATAGCATGCCAATATCAGTAGTTGGATGTAGAAATAAGAATTTTAAAAGAAAAACAGGACAGTCACATTTCAGTGCTTAGAGAAACTGTACACAGAGAAGATTTGATACATTCAACAGTGTACTTCTTTGTATGTGGCGAAACAAGCACGTGAAATTTGAATCTACCAAATATTTGCTTGCCACCAAGGTTTAGTTCTCTCAACAAGAGTGTTTAATCCAATTAAATGTACATTTTGTTAGAACAACCAAACCAATATTTGAAACACTTCACACATTGCAAAAGAAACTAAGATTTTGTTGGATCAAATACATACTTGTTTCGCCACACACAAACACATACATCGTTAACTGGAGCAAACCTTTTTCTCCGTGTAAACATTTAATCAAACTAAATAAAATAACATAAATAAAATCTTGTGACGTCAAGGTACCCTAGTTTAAATTAAATAAAGTACGCACATTACACACAATCTTTAAAAATGACAATACCAGTGTAGATGCAAATAAACAAACACTAAGTTCTCGTGGACTTGATATTGTTCACATCAAAGAAATAGCGCACTCTGCCGAAACTTATTATTCACTTGAGGATTTATGGCTGTATGGAACATGGACAAGTATTCCCTCATCCCCTTTGTACAGTGATTAGATCACTATCGTTAAGAGTAAACGTGGACATCGCAATGCAAGCAAAATGAGTTTCTTCTATTCATTAACTTGAACTCTGGAAGCCCAAGCGTAATCTACACAACGTTGTGCTGTGCTATGCCTTCTTATACCTAAATAGCAAGGAAACAGGGCCAGTTTGGAACTTGTAATGTTTAATCAACCTATTTAAATTACGGTGGATGATATTATTACATGCAATATTTCTGGAGGACTAGCCAAAGCGACTGCGACATGGATGCTTCTATATTTTGATGTCCTTGAAGGAATCAGTGAGACACACAGTCAAAGGCAGTAATTTGCTTCAGCATCTGTCACAGCTGTGACCTCAGGACATGCACATAGCATACAATATCTTTTCGGGCCTAGTTCCTTACTCAAGCAGCTCTTGGTCATTTAATATGATGCACGTTATCCGACAAAAATTATTTTAAGTAAATCGAAATACAAGTGTTCACAAGATTCTCTGAAAATAAACTTCCAGCATTAGGGCACTGCGAAACTCAGAGCTGTGACGCGAGCAAGGATTGTGATATAAGCCATATGTTAATTAGTATTCTACGTGGCTCGGTACTTGTCTAACCTACGTACATCCCACCATTAACTGTTCTGTTTTCGGTGAGGTCCGCAATGCTACAAGATTTTTTGAGCTTTTAAAAAATACTATCAAAATACTCGAAAACGTTTCATAAATTTATCATGTAATTTTATTCCTATAGCAATATTCTCCTCTTCTAAATGAAGAAATCATTTCTGTCCGATAGCGATATCATTAAAAGTTACAGCACCGCCGAACATAATTTAACTTGTGAATCACTATCCTTGCTCATGCCACGACTCTGGTAGGTAGCGCACTCAGTGAACACTGACTTGTCCAATAGCTGAAGTTAATTGTAAATTCAAAGACTGACAGTGTATCCGTCAGTCGCACTGTAGATTTACGTCAATATTTCGACCAAATAGGTCACACACGACAGTTTATCAACGCATGTTTCACAGGTTTTGCTGTTTACGAACAAACTGCATTAAGTACATGAACATACAACACTAAATTGCCTAGGTACTTTTAAACTATGTGAAAATGTAAGGTAATTTCGGCATATTTTAAAATGTCAGCGATAATTGGATTTTTGCAGTTATATAGTCTTCACATATTTCTCATTTTGTGTGGTAAACTGTGTTTTAGTTATTTTTGTAGAATTTTTACGCTAGGCCTAGCAGTCTGAGATTTAATGTAAAGTTTTATGTATGTATTGTAGAACAGTGGTAAAAAATAATGCTAATTAACACTACAAATCGGTAATTTAAAAATGCCAAATTATTTTTTTAATTGTAGACAGTATATAAAACAACGCGAGAACCCATCCTGATCATAAATTTAAGTGTAAGTGATGTCGAGAACGAGCAGAGGGAAGTGGAATGTAGCAATAGTTTGACCTGTCCGCCGCGCCGAACCTGGTACACTGCGACGCTCGGACTGCTCTAGTGATCCAACGAAATACGCTAACTTGTTCACTGACATGCCAATATAAATCTAAAAGAATGGGCAACAAAATATACTCGGCATATTTTTCACGTAAACGTTTAGTTTTGCTGATAATCTTTGTCGAATTTCCACAACTGTGATAAAATAATACATTCCTTCACTTTGTTGTTTTACGGTGACTAGTAAACTTATCATATTAGGTATTTTTAACATATTTACGTAGACCAGAGTTTCTAGATTATTTTGAACTATTTGTTTTAATTGTACGGTAAAAGTTACGCCTCATGGCAGCAGTTTAGTATAACGCTACACTAACGCGTCACTTATGACTTTATTGCACGATTTCGATGTGACGCACACGGTTTTGAACGGTAAAGTTTTGATATGTTATTAATCATGCTCGACTGTGTAAGTGAGCGAAAATTCAGCTTTGGGAAAATTTTTTGGAGGTTAAAGCCTTTGTTTCCTGGCCTACTAGACACAAGAAATTTTCAAGGTGGCTTCCCCTCACGCCGTGAATTCCAAACAAGAAGGAATTTTTCTAAATTGGGAAATTAAAGTGGTGACAGGAAGTAAATGAGTTTTGCGAGATTACGTTATTTTTACTTCAAAATATAGTGTATTCATATACATACTACAATATTTTTAGATTCTTTCAAATTTCTAAATGAAGGGTGAAAAACTTAAAATGTATTTTAAACGAATACTTTTCAACCTGCTGAGATATCTAACTTGATTCTTACAAGCTTTCATAAATACTTAAAAAAAAACCCTGCTTTCATTATTTTTTCCTCAAAATTTTACCCAAAAGGCCGTTAAGAAATGTAATGTGTTTCCAAATAATTCTCAGTAATTCGTAAACCCATGGAGATAACGAGATTATTTTTGAATAGGAATGTAGCTTACGTGACAAGCTATTTCATTTTTTCCCCCGAAATCTGACATCAGGTGTGTAAATGGAAGTAAAATGTTCCAGAATTCCGGCAAAATGAGCATGGCTATGGATTAATAATTCAAAAGATGTTACTCTTCGCTATTGGATTTATGAATGAAAACACCTTTTTTGGTTTGGGACCCCATACACACATAAGAATTCTGATGACATGTCTTGGTGTTATCGGGTATTATGCAAGTCTGCGGTGAGGGAGATTTATAGCATCCCTTGTAATAGATTGCGACAGGAAATTTCTCTGATATTTTGCACGCACATGTTAGTAGCAGAAAATGTTTATATTTGAAGTATATGACAAAGTAGTGAAATGTTAAAAGCATAGAGGACGCAGCCGTCACGGGACAAGCTAAGAGCCGGTGAGGGGTGACATGAGCTGGATGCAGAGCAGTGCCTCTAATGAGGACGGGAGAAACGGGAGATTTGCCTAATGAAACACTACAATCCAACCAGGGGAATCGAACTGGAGTTACTATAATATTGTGCAATTTTGACAGAATACCTGCAGAAGTCGTTGTCTCAAATATTTCCTTTATTTTTTTTTGTTAAAAAAATTATAGCCGAGGACTAAACGACGGTAACTGCCATAATATGATACACAACTATTAGGGAATGTACCCGGTTTACTTTAACATTTTAAGAATAGGTACTAAAATTTTGGTAAATTTTTAACAATAGTAACGGATGAAGCCGCAGACGGGAAGGTAGTTATATATAACTGGTTTTCAGACAGTAAAACTTTTTCATATTTTAGGATTTCATAAAGTACCTGTGCTATAGTAATTATGCACTTTATTTACATATTAGGTAAGCACGATAAAAGACTCCTTTTTGTTAGCTAAATACAAATCCCATATCCGAAATGCCAACATACGTTTATACGTTTTCGTACTGAAATATTCGCCGTCGCAGTATGTAATGCATGTATTTTAATGTCTTTGGGAAAGTACATATACTGCGAAATTATTTTAGTTTACAATGACAAAACTGAGCATCTTTAAAATATATAATGGTAAAACATTTGAGATTTGTTTTGTAAGACCACATTCCAATAGGAACAACTCTATGGTTAACAATCAACATAAGCATTAAGTAAGTAATTATTATTTAATTTAAATGTTTATCCAATAAGTTTGACACTACAAAGTACAAATAATCTCATATAATCTCACTAACCTAAAGGTATTGTTTTATAAGTTTAATCATTACACAATTTGAACTTGGAGAAAGACAAATAAGTTTTACTTCAGCGTATTCCGATGCACAATTTGGGATTTTCAGGTCACAAAGGCATATTTCCCGCATATCAAGTCTTTGGAATCAATATGTTTTCCTTTCTTGAACATACTAGTCAGACATGCCAGCAAAAATCAAACAAAGGTAAGTTTACGGAATGCTATTTACTACCGTTATTCTTGTCCTCTTTACTTTTCTGTTCAGCCTATGCATTTTTTATGTATGCCGGGTTTTTACAACGCAGTCCTCGAGCATGCCAGGAATCGGCAGTTTCTGGCAGAAAACATTCATAAATAAACCTATGTAACTTGGGTACCATATTTGCTTCCCAAAAGTTTTGGTCTCATTCCACTATTTTAAGTTCAGTGCCTAAGTCGCAATGAATGACAAGTATGCATGTATTTCGTTGTGCTGTGTTTAACTATCCCTGTATTTGATAGTAAAAAGGCTGTGATATGTATTTTTTTTTTTGCTGTCGCTAAAAAAATAATTTTTCAAAGTGAATACCAACAAAATATTTTGTGCCCACTAACAAATTTTTTTTCCCTGTGGATAAGAAAAATACTTTTTCCCGTGAGTCAAAGAACGCAGTTCTAAGTGGCGCTTGCATACAGTGTTGCCAAAGTGTGTGGTATTTCACAAAATGTATGGAATATGAAAATGGTTTGTAAATTTTGCATGGAATGAATAGCTGTGTGGGATATGTTGGGGGACGTGTTGTTGAAAAATATATTTCTTATTTATAATTTGTGAATGTATTGTTAAATTATAATTGAACGTGAAAGTGGATGCTTGAAATGAAAATCTCAGGAACAATATATTCCAAAAATTTATTCTGTTGAACTCATCGTACATAGGTGAGCACGGCGCGTAAGGAAAAGGCCTGTGCGCTGGAGGAAGGAGGGGAGGAGGCCGCTAAAACTGTGACAGCGAAAATTTTGGGTTTATTGAATGTGTGTAAAATGGTTACATTGTTCGAAAGTTATCTGTTTTGTTTTATGCTTCTTATGTTCGCGGCTGAGAGAGATGGCCATTGGGTGTTCAGAAAAGAGGTTTGGTTTGTTACGGAAGAGCTTAATAAAGGTAAAGTTGTTTGTTTTGTTTTTAATGGGAAAAGGTGCCCGAGGACAGGGTACCGTAATCCGAGTGCAAACAACTGATTGGCCGTCCATAGGCACCTACATATCCTGAAGGATGAAACGAAATCCTGCAATAGAGAAGTGATTAATGATAAATGCAGGGGAAACAGGAGATCCTCAAGAAACCACGCCGGCCAAAGGAAACTCCCGTCACGTTTTTCCCCGTGCGAAAAATCGGTGACCGATCCCACCGAGGATCGAACCCGAATCGCCTTGGTAGGAGTCAAGTGGTCTGACCACTCGAACACCGCGGACCCAAAAAAAAAAAGGGGATAAAGTGAAGGAGGGGGCGATAAGGCAAGTTGTTGCAGTTGTTTCTCTGCCAAATTGTATGGAATTTAGTTGTGAATGTGGAATTTGGAATGGCTGGATTGGCAACACTGAACATATGCAAGGAGATAGCTAAAGTGATGAACATTTTTAAACGTGGGAACTAATTTGGTTCATATCGCTTGTTAATTAATATCCCAGTGTTTTTGTTAATTTTTTTGTAAACAGCAAATTATACTTCAAAGACATTATCCTCAAAATGTGTATAGGCACTTCACTAATTTAGGCTATAAGCCATGTTTTTTTTTTTTTTTTTTCATTGTGTAGAAATCAGTTCCAAACATATATAATGTTTCGTTCGTAAAGAATACCTCCCCGTACAGTAATTTTTCTTAAATATTTGCAGCGCCACAAAAATAGTTGAAACAATAATAATGTACTGCAGTTTATAGTAGTCTTATTCTACTTGTTACTGTTCAGTTCCCCAGATTTCTAACTATATGCTGGAGTAGTTAATTTGAAAATACAATCAATGAACTTCAAAGGACAAAACACACCAGTGGTCTCGACTGCTACCTGGACGATGGGCTTTTATATTTTGTCACGTATAGGTAAAACATGGTATTTTTTGTATCAAATATTTGCTCTACTCTTTGATCACACGTTTTAACACTAATTAGGAGTAACAAAAATCCTAAAAACAAATATCACGTTAGAATATTGCTGCATGATATGAAATTTTTGAATAATATATATTCTTTACGTTCTGACTAAATTGTTAGTGAACAAACCTGAGGATCTACATAGAGTAGAGATACACGTCATCATTTTAGTAATTTATAAAATAACTTGTTACATTATGCATGAGACATACTTATCGTTATTAATGTTCACATTAATTTTCTTATTAGAATGACGTTTTTTACTGATATAGTTTTCCATGTTCGGTTTTAAATCAACACATTGTTGCAACGATGCAAATAAATGTTTGAAATGCATTATAATTGAATTTTTAAACATCAGTATACTTCACGTACTCATCCACAATGCTGCGGTGTACAAATGCATTTATCTTCTTATTGCGCAGGCAGCGAAGTGACGTCTCTATCAGTCCACCGCCTCGAGTGAGTGAGGAGGTTTTGGTCAGCGCTTAACATCGTCTTCAGCGCTGGTGAGGGGTGATATGATGTGGGTATGGAGCAGCGCCGGAATGAATGGGCGGGGGAAACGGGAGATCCACGAGAAAACCGGCCGACCAGCGGCATCGTCTGGCATGATTCCCACATGCGAAAATCCGGGGACCGGCCCCGCCGGGAATCGAACCCGTATCGCCTTGGCGGAAGGCGAGGGGTCTGAACCCTCGGCCACCGCTGCCCCACCACCGCCTCGACCTTACCTCCATCCTGCCACTCAGTCAAGACGCGCGCGTTTACTCATCTATTTTCCTGTGCGTACAACAATGGCCATACTGTCATAGAGTAATCTCATGACAACACGCGCTTCTAGCTTCGTCAATAGACGTAAAATGGTTTTTATGTACATAATTTTTGTGCGTAACTTATGCAGGGGCGGATCTCGACTTTTGTTTTGGAGGAGGTCACCGTTCCTAAAAATTAAAGTTGGGGGATTTGGGAGTCCTCCTCCGGGAAAAAAAAACTGGGTTTTCAAGGAGCAAAATAGTGTTATTTAAGCATTTTACATACTTAAAAATATTAAATATACACTTACTGTTGCAATAGCGTGATTTCAATTTATATGTTTTGTTATTGTCTCTGGTATATAATTCAAATTTTGACCTTGGGTTTGGAGAAAGGGGTCATAACTGCTCTGTGACACCTCCCCCCCTTTTTTTTTGGATACGCCCCTGATCTCATGTTTGAAATCTTTGTTTTTCACGTGTTAACTTACTTTATTAAGATTGGTCCGTGGGGGAGGGGGGGGGGCGGCTGAATAATGATAATAATTCTGTCAGTATTTTTACCGAGTTACTATGAAAATAGTAGTAATATTGTAATTGCGCTTGTAATCCACTGTCTATTAGATTTAAAAATGTGTTTGGTCTATGAGTTATTTTAAATGCGTGTAACTGGCTGCTGTGGTACAGCGTGGCTGGCGGACAGATAACGGACGTGCGGGAGCTGCAAGCCTGCTAGTGACATCATCCATCCACCCTCGGCCGGCTATCTACACAGCGCTCACGTTACCGAGGAAACCCCCCCACCCCTCTTCTAACCTTGACGCCAACTCCATGGTAGCCACTGTATGCGCAGAAAGGAACGCCGTCTCCCTTTTGTTCACATCATTCGTTCTCCTATCTGTTATGTCCTGTAGTTTCGGCGTGGTGCAATGAGTTCACGCGGCTGCCAATAGATAGCATATCAGTACAGCGCATTTCGGGTTATATACTGACGCGCGACACACCACACTATAACTGCCATTGCAGGACTCGCGTTTTCAGTTTAATTGAAGTGAACCAGAGCTTAACATAAACTTAAAAGTCCAGACAAGAGAATGCCGAGCTGTTATTCCAGAAATAAAACATCTTTACTGCTAAAATCAGCAGATGAAATATCTGCTAGAAAAAGAAAACTTTACACTAGAAAGTTAAACTGCAATTTTAATGAATATATTTATCTATTACTTTCGAAAATGGTTTTAGGCCGAAGTATCATACCTAACGAGATATCCTACGAATTCATCCCACCCAATTTTTTGTAGTTTCTGATATTTCCAGGAATGTAGAAAACTCCAAAAAAAGTGGTCATAACTTGTTTGAAAAATTTTTAAAAATATTTTTCATGGTCAGTCTACTTGAAATTTTTCTCTGATTCTTGTGCCAAGCAACAACAATCGAAAATTAAAAAAAATCTGTCTCTCCATTACCCTTAACACGGTACAGTATTAGTTTTAAAAATAAAATTAATTGTACCTACTTGGCACACTTTTCGCAAAGAAAAAAGTTTTTGGTTGACCATTAATCCAATGAAAGCGAATTTTAACAGAGTAGATCATCTTCGCTGTAAAAATTTTTATGTGCACCATCTCTAATGTAAATCTTCTGAATATAATTATTCTTGTATTAATACAGTTCCTGTTGCAATTCACAATTGTTCTTATGAGCTTCCACTGTATGTATAATCATTTAGAATACTAAACACAATCATTTTGCGATAAACTCTAGGTTAATAAAATAATTTAAACATGTAACATGTAAATTTTGTGTAACATCATGTGCATGCCTCATTGCAAATGTGCATCTGCTGCTCTATTGTCGGCGGCCTAAGGATGTTTTTAGTTGACTCTTTTTGTATGGGAAGGCAGGGGAGAGAATAAAGCTTGATGTGTTGGTGGTGAGGACAAAGGGGGTGGGTGCGTCTTACTTACGCCTTGAAGGGTGCCGGCTGCTGCTGGTGACGGCCGTAGGTCTACCGCCCGTTGGCGAGTCCTCTCTGTATCCTCCATGTCGAGATGTATGCTGTTGTGAGGCTGAAAAGCGGCTGGTTGGTAGGACTAGCTCCCGAAGGATCATGAAGTGGCCGTGGCCAAATAACTTACCCGCATGAATAGATTTCACCACTGATTAATTGCGTTATTATTGGCACACTTTATATTGCACGTACGTGCCTTAAGCGGTCCTAACGTCTATAGCCAGTGGGTGGCTAACTCGGTAAACGCGAACATTGGTTACGCGATAGTGAAGTTACGTTGGAAGATAAATCCCTGGGCGCAAGAGCTTGCAGGGATGGAGGTGGCTCTACTCCTGGACGATTAAATTAGTGTTATGTTAATAAGGTTCCTGAAAAACTAGATCAAATCACTATTGCAGCTACATGATACGACAAGATACGGTGATGGTCCAGGAGCTGCTCCCAGCGGTCCTGTGTCGTTGAACAATTATGAAGCACTTTACCTAATAAATTTGTTTGCCCTACTTGTCGATGCTCAATAATTCCCTAAAAATATGGAGACTGCCTCTTCATTATTACTTTGCCCGAGCAACTCCAGCACTGTCTATTTCAGGCGACATTCGTTCTGGCATTTGTACACGTCGTGATCAGCGACGGCGTAATGCTTGTTGTAACGACCAATGTCCCTTGTTTAGCTGGTGTTGTATTGTGTTGCGGTGATGTTACTTGGTTGATTTACTTTAAATATTGGCACTTTCTTTTGTGTTCGCTTGCTAACCATGTGGCCATATTAACTTGAGTGCTCAGTTGGTCCCGTCAGTACCGAGCGCATGCAGGGTGTCTTCGAATGCTGCGGGCCGTTGTCGTGAATACTGCCCGTGTCGCTGGTGTATGTTGACGAACGGTCGCGATGCATGCGTGGGCTGTTGAGCACCTGTCAAAGTCCCTAATTTATTTTTACTTTATCAACATTTGATATGTTGCATATTGGTTGTGGTATCCTTTCAATACAGGTCAACAATAATATGATTAGGCCAAAGAAACTAATTTTTGTCATCACACACACGACAAGAATGTGTGTGCGTGCGAATGTGTGTATATATAACTAGTCTGTGTGTGCGTGCGCATGTGTGTGTATATAAATACAGAAAACACAGAAGGAGTAAATATTCTTATCGCAGGTTTGTGGTGGGCAACAACACTACGAGCTATTCATTACAAAGTAATGACTACATGAATAGATAATTTGAAACTTAGTGTCAATGTTACTTACAGCTAGTATAAACATATATTTTACCCATATACTACATAAAACAATTAAGAGTGCTTCAGTTTTCCTTCTGTAATAGCTGATGTAGGACTTCAGTACATCAATAGCAAAATTTACAACAGTCAAGAACTGATTATATAGTAAAGACATGAGGTGCAGCAGTAATTCTCTTAACAAAAATTACATTGATTTTGAAACGTGTTGTCAAATAAAACATTTGTTTACAAAGAAAACAAAAACTAAGCATTAAATGTAGTCATAAATACAATTACCTAGTTAAAATTGTCAAATATTACGCTTCATAAACAAATAAATACCCTTTTTATTAACAGTTACGACACGGAAGTGTGAAAAGTGTTTGTGACCGTACCATTTAACTGAGCAGAAAATTTAAGCAATCACTTCTTAGGTAAACATTAATGTTCACAATACTACCTGAACCTTAAAATCGTCTATGTCAAGTCATCATACAACTTTTATGTCATTCATTTTTTAAGGTTGCAAGAGATTTACCGTAGCTGTGCCTTCCTGAACCTCGTTTCATTCTATTTTTAATTAGTACACGGATGGAGCAGAAAAACCTGTCTCTGTCGAGACCATTTCACAACTTCAGAAAGTGGCAAAATTACTATTTTCCACTTAATTTTGCATAATTTAATCACAGTATTCCTCTGGAGCCATGTAAATATGAATTTAATGATGTTAAAAAATGTAGGTAAACAAGCCTATTCAGACATACTAATTGTTGGATTGTCTGTTTTCCGTTTACTAATGCATTACAAGATATTGATACAGATATTAGAGATTTTTTCTATAATGGTTCAGATTACGATGCAAGCAAAGGTATTTTTAAATTTATAATTGCATAGTATCTACAACAACATACACAACAAATGATGTAAATTATAAGAAAGAAACCTGAATACAACCAAACGAAACTATGAAATTAGTTTCAAATGCTATATCAACTGACATGAATTTAATTAGTATCATACTTACACTTTTTAAATAAAATAAGACATTGCATATATCGAAGTTACTGTTTGCTGACTAAAGAAGAAGAGACAAAACTGTAAATAATAATGATGCATTTTACCCTTTTCAAATTCATTATGAGACCTGGAAGCAAATTGGCCAATGATTGAATACCCAACAAATGAAAATTTAATTTCTCTTTATATTCAATATAGCTCAGTCGGTACACAATAATTAATGGGCATCTGGGTCGGCAACAAATTTATACAGTTAATTTTAGTGATAGCCAAAAATGAATGTTCGCCTGAATTTCCAGCAAATAAACTTAGCACAGACATATTTACAAATACCATACTCTGGTTTTACCAAATGAAGTTCTGCTTTACTTGCTTCATGCAGGGTTCTTCGTTCTTCCAGAAATTACCAAAAAGATAATTATTCTTATTGTTAGCCTTCCATTTTCCAATAGCCATTACATAGAATAATATACCTAGACATGCTAAGCAAAACACTTCTAACTTCAGATATAAAACAGCATTTAAATGTGACTCCAAAGCAGTTAAACACTAAATTGATCTCTTAGCTTTTCCAAAGATATTTTTTTTACATACTAAGATTTTTGAGTTAAATTTCAAAACATAACATGCAGTAATTAAAATCCAATGATATAAAAAATATTACACACATATTACTAAATCATGTTCACACATTTTCTGGTATAAAAATATTATGTTAGGCATATTGTAACACTAAAATATAAACAAGCTAATTTATAATTGAATTTATGATACTGGGGCTTGTAAATACATTTACAAAAAAAAACAATAATTTGGAATGTAACCATCACAGAAGCCCCTCAATGCTGTAGAAATTTTAAGACTATTCAAAATCATGTGCAGCATTATTCTTACTATTTTAAGAATATAAACATGCAAAGGTATTATCACATTTGTCATCAATATTCTTCACAATTAATGGCACAGATCAAAGTTAAGTGTTAACAGTTTAAGAAAAGAATAAGAGATGATCCAGTTGATGAGTTGATCTCGTAGCTGGAAGAATGGTAGTTGACACGAGCCACTTTCCACAATCACCTTACGATGAGTAGTTGACTCCTCCTGCTGTTGTTAGTCCAGTACAGCTTTTGGAACACTCCTCTTCTCTAGTGATTTTACCCAACCATATTGGGAATGCCACATCTGCATCTTGATAAGCAGAAAATATAGACATTGTCTTCAATACTATCTATCACTGTGTATTAACTTTCCAGTGTCCGTGGCTGTCATCATCACACACTCCACAATAATGTTTTGGTCTTGTGGTCTAACAATTATTAATTTGTCTAAATATTCAATCAAGACCAATTGCCATAGTAAGTTCATAAAAGCATGTAACATTGTTGATTCAATAATAGTCATAATCATCTTGAAATAGAAGAAACTCAGATTTAAATCTATAGGAAATTGGTGAAACCACTGCTTCAAGTCTTTCCCATTGCTTTTTTTCCATCAGCAATAAATAAATTCATAATCTCCAAAAATCCAATACTTAAAAAAATTAATAATACTGTCATACATTTGAAACATATAGACGATACAACACATATTCTGCACGATGATCAATAAGAGAAGACCAGTCAATCTGACATGATGCGACAGGACAATAATACTTTATTTGTTGCTATACAAGACACAAACTTCAAGGAAGTAGAAGATCACCAAGCTACACGCATGATTTAAAATAATCAAATCAAAGTAACTAAGTAGCAATGAGAATCGCAATATCAGCACAATGAAACAACTAAATTGGATATCAGATAACAGAAAACCCTAATCAACAGAAGAAATACACTGAAGACATAAAATTGCCCTTATATCCCTATAGAAAACTCACAAAATATTATAGGAGGGCCAAAATGAATTGAAGACGTATAATCCAATTAATGTCCCCTCTCTTCATGATTTTGCTTATTTTTCTTTTTTCAGAAAATTGCAGGTTTTAAATTATTTACTTGCTGTACATTTGCAGTAATAATATTGGGCAGATCTGGCGGTAACCAAAAGTAGGACTTGAGACAAATATACTGTTCCATTCTGAGGTCAACAGAAAACAAACATACAATTAACTTCAACAAGGGTACGTATCATAACATTGCTTTGGTGATTGCAGTCAATCTTGAAGGTACTCTCGACAATCTCATATAAGATGCTCAGCGTCACACTTCCTCAGCATAGTACAAGAATGTATGTTAAATGGCACCAACACGAGACACGCATAATGAACAACATTGAAATAAAACATAATACCCTTGACATAATACACAATATCTTTGAACAATAAAACAGTTGCCATCCTTGTTAATAGAAAATTGTTCAACTGCAGATTATTACATACATGCAGACACTCTTTTACATAGTTTAGCTTGCATCTCAATTTACTTGGGTTGTTAAGTGTATTGCCTTTCCTTCAGGTGATGTTAAAACAATTTTGTGAGCTCTTCTAAAGTAGTATTCAACATGGATTACAGCCAAATAACTTCACTTACACCACTGGCTTTTTGTAGGGTCTCAACTGTGTCAAGTTATGTCATCCTACTGGGTTTCCTTCCATATCTTCCAACAAATAGCAATTTTCTTTTACAATAGCAGCAATCCTATAAGGTCCTTGGAACATTAAAAAAAATTTCTTGGTTACATGGTTCCAGAACGAGCTTACATTAAGTGTCCTCTTTAAAACTAAATCTCCAATTTTAAATTTATTTATTTTCGAAACCTTCTGGTACTTCTTCCTTGTTTCCGACATCCTGTATAGTCTCAAATTAATTAATTTGTACATTTCAGCTTTTAATTCATCCTTATCAATTTGCGATATTGTTGACTCTTCACATTTTGGCAGAGGGATATTCAGGGGTTTTGAACAGGCCTGAGTGAGAACTTCATGTGGTGTGTACTCTGTACTCATGTGGATGGTGCGGTTGATAAGCAGCTCGACCAAAGGTAACTTATCCTTCCAATTCTGCTGTTGGTCGTGACAGAATAAACGTAACGTAGTGCCAAGAGTTTTCATTGTTCTCTCAACAGGATTTTACTGAGGGTGTCGTACTGAAATGGTAGTTGGCACAATATTCAATTTCTTTGCACCTTCTTGCCATATGGCACTTGTAAACTGAGTACCTTGATCTGAGATAATGCATTTAGGTTTCCCAACCTCGCCAACAAATAACTTTAATTTTTCTAATAGTACATGTGCTTTGGCTTGCTTGATTGGATATAAGTTAACATACTTCGAAAACAGGTCCAATAATACAAATACAAAGCATACACCTGATTTCGACCATGGCAAAGTGCCAAACAAATCAACAGATACCTTGGCTAATGGTTCAGTAGGTAAAATAGCTTTGAACACACCCTGTAAATTTTCTTGTGCGTGTTTAGCCCGTTGGCACAAATCGCAACTTTAAACTACCATTTTGATGGATTTCTGCATGTTAGGCCAAAACGTTTCACGTTTAATTGTTTCATATAGTTTTGACGAACCTAAATGTCCTAAAGTAATGTGCATTTCCTGAATTACTTCAGTTGTACATTTTACTGAAATCACTGCTCTCCAAAAATTACTAAAATGAGTCTGATTCTGACCATGTTGAAACAAAATATTTTCTTCAGACACACAAAATATTCTGTGTAGATCACATTGTACAGGTAACAATAACAACTTGGTGTTTACTTTTCTACAGAATTTATCTGTGTCTTGCTTAGAAGATAAATCACTTAACAAGTCTCTTAGCTTTTGACTAGACTGAAAAGTGTTGGACTGTAAATTGGCAACCAGGTACTCATGCTTGTTCTTCTTAATCTGCAGTATTTCTGGTTCCCTATCAGGAATTCTGCTTAGATAATCAGCACATTCGTTATCCTGGCCTTTGATGAATTGAATTTCCAAATAATATTCTTGTAGTAGAAGACGCCATCGTGTAAGTCTACCTCCAAAAGTTTTTCCCAGCTTCAAACAGGTTAGGGCTTGGTGGCCAGTCCTTAAAATAATTTTTTCTTCCAACAATATGTCACGAAATTTTTGTAATGCCCAAACAATAGATAGGGCTTCTCGTTCAGTAACAGTGTAATTTCTTTCTGCAGAGTTTAATGTATGGCTGGCCATTGAGACTACCTTTACAATCCTTTCGTCATCTACTTGTGCCAATTTTACCCCTAAGGCATAGTCAGAAGCATCTGTGTACAAAAAAAACTCACGCCCTTGTACCGGATGATAGATGACATGTTCGCTCAAAAATAGTTTTTTCAGTTTCTCAAATGCTTGCTGATGCTGATCTTCCCAACTCCAGGTTTGATTCTTCTTCAAAAGCATGTACAGTGGTACAGATATCTGGGCTACCCTGTCAGAATAGTTCCTGTAGAATCCAATAACTCCCAAAAACGCACGAAGCTGTCTGACATTCTTTGGAACTGGAAAATGGGAAATAACTTGCAATTTTTCAGGCACAGTGTGAATACCATCTGATGTCAACATATATCCCAAGAAAGACACTTCGTCTCTGTAGAATAATGATTTCTTAATTTTGATTGTCATTCCAGCTTGCTGCAATTTTGTGATTACTATGTGTATGTGATGCAAATGTTCTACAAAAGTCCTGGACGTAATCAAAATATCATCAACAAAAGCACGGGCAAATTCTTGGCATTCTTTACCTAATGTTAGGTCTAAACAACGTGTGAATTCGGCAACTGCATTGCAGGTTCCAAATGGCATGACGGTAAACACATACTGGTGGTTCTTGAACAAAAATGATGTGTACTGTTGGGACTTGTGAGATAGAGGTATCTGCCAGTAAGCACAAGTAGTATCAATAGTGGTCAAAAAACGAATACCTTGGTATAATCTTAAAATATCCTTAGTTTGCACAGGACTCTCACGGCTTTTGATAGTAATTTTGTTAATGGCTCTTGCGTCTAAGCACAGTCGAACTGTGCCGTCTTTTTTCTTAACACAAACCATAGGGCTGGCATAAGGACTTGCCTCTCTTTTGATAATATTCCATTCTAACTTTAAATTTAGAAAAGCCTCTGCTTCAGACAAGTATTTTGTCGGTATGGGGTAAGACTTATAATGAAATGGTTCTCCTTCTTTTACCTTAATTGTGGCTTCATAAAAAGTATTTCTTCAAGGAATTTCAGAGAAACTATTACTATGATACATTAGCATGTTGTACAGCTGGGATTTTTGCAGTTCAGTTATAGTTGATACCGCGATTACAGCTTCACTTATTTCTTCAGTGACGTTGTACTGTACATCATTTGGCATTGGCTTACTAAGCTGGAACACGTTACTAACATCTTTGCATACCAAGTCTGTTACTACATTAGAAAATGGCCATCGCTCAGGAACATCCACTCTTGCAAATTTGTCAGGAACAGTAATAAACCAACCTCCAAAATTTAGCACGATGCGTATATTTGGTCATGAAGTCAATGTCAAGTATCAGTGGTTTTGTTAAGCCTTTTACAATTAACATGGAGGCCAACTTAGGTTTACCCAAGCCTTCAACATTAATAAGGGTCTGTCGATTCACAATAGGACTAGCCCTTGAAGTCACTCCTAGTATTTTTAACCTTGGCACTGGTAAAATACGTAGCAGTATCCCTTTTGTTTCTAAATCCCGCATTAGCTGTTCACTGATACAGATAATTTCTGCTCCACTATCAAGCAAAGTGTTTACTTCCAAACCACAAATTTTAAATTTAATCTCTGGACAAATGTACACCACTGAATTGTGTGGTTCTTCCACATATTCATTCAAAAGAAATTCTCTTTCAGATTCATTTAATACAATAGTACTGACTGATTTTGTTTGAGAGATATTCTCACAAAATTTTCCTACAGAGAAGTCATTTGATCCAGTAGCATTACTGTAATCTGTACATAGGATGGTGCAGTGGGGTTTAATATTATGTTACTTCACTGTGAATTACCCATATAGGTATACAGTGAACTGACATGTCGGTTGGTGTGGGTTATTGGAGGTTCAAAATTTACTGGATGTTGCGGCAGAGGTGGTGGAGGCTGTGATAGGTTGGGGAAAAAATTAGGCACTGGAACATAATGTACCACAGTACTCTGAGGTCGTTGTATACCATGCTGCCCCCTCATGTAATTCTTGTTGCTTTCAGGGCTACCACAAGTTTCTGATCTAGAGTGATTGTTTTCATCGTAACTTACATTTTGTAACCAATTTCCTCTTCTGTCACCTTCATAATTCCCTCGAAACCATTTCTTACCATTCTGCTGATACTGTTGGTTTAACTTTTTTCCTCGCTTTCCACTATACCCCTTGAAGACTGGTCTGTAGTTTCCGAAAGTACCTTCATAGTTACGATTTTCCAGGTCTTGCAAATCATTATTGAGCAGTTCAATTGCTGCAGCATTTATATATGCATTATTCACATTCTGATTTGGTCGTTGGTTGTCTGTATTTGCCCTGTTAGTAGATGGGTTATACAGTGGTGGCGTACGGTCGCGACTCCCCTTCTCTCCTTCTCGTACTTGATTGGTGCGCTGTTTTTCCAATTGATCTAACCTTAACAATTGCTGCCTGAATTCAGCAATGCTGGAGAAGGGGCGGTCTGCCCACTGCAGTTGATAACTTATTGGTAGCTGTGATATTATAATAGCTGCAAACTCTGCATCACACATGGGCGAAGTGAGGTGTCTGGTTCTCTGGTACATTTCGCAAAAATGAACTTCTAGTGAATAACCTTTTCTAGGCTCAAATCGCTCGAGGTGTATTCTAGCCCTATGGTTGCCCTGGATTTGTAAATTCCGGTATTGTTCAAGAAAGATGTGTTTGAATTCTTTGAAATTTTTTATTACATCTTTGTTAACTGCCCACCAAAAATAAGCAGTTGATTTCATGCTAAAACTTAAGCATTTTAACAATTCGGAATCACTTAAACAGAATAGTGCAGCATAGGCCTACTCCTCAAGTTTCTGAATAAAGGTAACAGGATTTTCATTACTATTTCCATTAAAAACAGGTAAACCTTCTGCCCATTGCTTGGCTGGGTGATGGAGCAGGGTAGCAGGTGCAGAATTCAGGTTTTGGTTTCGACTCTCAAAATTAGAGCTTTGGCTTGGATTTTCATTTTGGGTTGAAATGTTCGCTGTGCTGACAGTATCAGTGATGGTGGTACTATTGCTCAGGGGCTTGGTATTTATGACACTTGAACTAATGGCTTGTGAGGTAGGTAAGCCATGCATCAAGCATTCAACTTTGTTATTGACAGCTGACAGTTGCTGGTCAATGCGCACAACATTTTTGTCAAGAGAATCCTTACATTTACTAATAATTCCTTCTGACTTACTTATTTTCTCTTGTAAATGTCTTTCAAGAGAAGTAAGTTGGTGATCAATATTATGTAGCAGTTCTGTATTGTCTGTTTTACAGTTAGTAGTTTGCCTATTTTCGCATGAACTTATTCGCGATTCCACAGCTGCTAGTTGTGTTTCAAAATTAATGGATTGCTTTCTATTGCTCTATGGAGCATAACAGAACAATTACCTATCTCCCCACGTACAAGTTTTATTTCCTTTTCAGCTATCTGTGTTATATTTTTTATTTCTTCAGATACGTCTCTTAGCTGATCGCTAGTTGCAACATGAAGTTCATTGAATTTTTCGTAAAGCTGATCGATTGAATCTGATTGTTTGACACTGTCAACTTTTATTGTTTCTATTTGTTCTCGCAGCTCATTCACCTGGCATATGACCTGTTCCACTCTAGAGTTTTGACTTTCTATACTTTCTTTCACATTCTGAATTTCAATAGTGAAACCTAACTGTAATTCTTTAATATTGTGTTCATTTTGTATTTGTGTTTGTTTTACATCAGCCTGTGTTTGCTTTACATCAGCCTGTGTTTGTTTTACATCAGACTGTGTTTGCTTAATGTCTGCATGGATTTGTTGAACTAGTGCAATGAGTGTAGCCAACTCAGACATGTTTGTGTCGGTCGTGGATGATAACTCATTTCCTACTGTTATAACCTTTTCACGATGTGTGTTTGCATTATCCCCTGATACAACAATATATGTGTATTAATTTCAGTTTTAGGATTAGTTTCGTGTTCAATTACTGTGATAGAATTTTCCTCTGTATTACTCGTGTCGTTTCCAAACGATGCTACTTATTCCATTGCTAAACAATGTCTTGTAATGTGCCTGGCAATTGAACTACGTAAAAAGTAACGTGCTTCCTCACTGCTCATAATATTCTAGCAAGGTCAAATAAGAAAACCCTATTCATTTTAGCCGAAAATTTGGCCACCACGTTTCGCGCCACTTAATACTGTACAGGTATTTTTTAATTTCTAATTGCATAATATCTGCAACGACATACACACCAAATGATGTAAATTGTAAGAAAGAAACCTGATACAACCAAACGAAACTAGGAAATTAGTTTCAAATGCTATATCAACTGTCATGAATATAATTAGTATCATACTTATACTTTTTAAATAAAATAAGACATTTCATATATCGAAGTTACTGTTTGCTGACTAAAGAAGAAGATACAAAACTGTAAAAATAATAATGTATTTTACCCTTTTCAAATTCATTACGAGACCTGGAAGAAAATTGGCCAATGATTGAATACCCAACAAATAAAAATTTAATTTCTCTTTATATTCAATATAGCTCAGTCGGTACACAATAATTAATGGGCATCTGGGTCGGCAACAAATTTATACAGTTAATTTTAGTGATAGCCAAAAATGAATGTTCGCCTGAATTTCCAGCAAATAAACTTAGCACAGACATATTTACAAATACCATACTCTGGTTTTACCAAATGAAGTTCTGCTTTACTTGCTTCATGCAGGGTTCTTCGTTCTTCCAGAAATTACCAAAAAGATAATTATTCTTATTGTTAGCCTTCCATTTTCCAATAGCCATTACATAGAATAATATACCTAGACATGCTAAGCAAAACACTTCTAACTTCAGATATAAAACAGCATTTAAATGTGACTCCAAAGCAGTTAAACACTAAATTGATCTCTTAGCTTTTCCAAAGATATTTTTTTACATACTAAGATTTTTGAGTTAAATTTCAAAACATAACATGCAGTAATTAAAATCCAATGATATAAAAAATATTACACACATATTACTAAATCATGTTCACACATTTTCTGGTATAAAAATATTATGTTAGGCATATTGTAACACTAAAATATAAACAAGCTAATTTATAATTGAATTTATGATACTGGGGCTTGTAAATACATTTACAAAAAAAAAAAACAATAATTTGGGATGTAACCATCACACTGTGCCTTCCTGAACCTCGTTTCGTTCTATTTTTAATTAGTACACGAATGGAGTAGAAAAACCTGTCTCTGTCGAGACTATTTCATAACTTCAGAAAGTGGCAAAATTACTATTTTCCACTTAATTTTGCATTAATTTAATCACAGTATTCCTCTGGAGCCATGAAAATATGAATTTAATGACGTTAAAAAATGTTGGTAAACAAGCCTATTCAGACATACTCATTGTTGGATTGTGTGTTTTCCGTTTACTAATGCATTACAAGATATTGATACAAATATTAGAGTTTTTTTCTATAATGGTTCAGATTACGAAGCAAGCACCCTACCAGTACAGCAAGTCCCCAGGATGTCCTAGGGACATTCTTTGAGGATATCCGAGTACATGCGATCCTCGGGATGTCCTAGGGATGGATATTTCGGATGTCCGAGAGCTCCAAAAAACCATGTCCCTAGGACGTCCCAAGTACCTCGTCGAAAAGTACATCACATCCCAGGAAGCTCCTTGGAAGACGAACATGGGTCATCCTAAATTCCTCATCTGGGGAGCTCCCACAGAGCTCCTCTGAGGAACTCCCTGGGATGTCTGAGCAAGTGCTCCCTGGGATATCCGAGCCAGAGCTCCCACGAACGTAGTGGATTTCTAGGCAAGTTCCTAATATGACCACTAGATAGCTCACGATATTATTTAAATATACATGAGGTTTGTAGCAATTAATTTAGTAGATAATTCATAACATTTATATATGCCTTAAGAAATTGATAAATTTATAAATTTCGACACACATATTTTATTATTACTAGTAGACTTTTGGAAGTTGAAGCATTAAAAAATGTTATTACAGACGAATTGTTTATTCAAGAGATATTAAGAGGCTACATGAACAATTATGTGTATTTGACTGTGTGTTAAATACTAAGTTTACTTATCATCAAAACAAATACATTTGTTTTCATTAGTGTTGAATACTAAACTTTTACTTTTGCTGCTGGAAGGAGCTGCTAGGGATTTCCTAGGGATGCATTTAATACAGGTCCCAGGGAGCTCCTAGGGATGTCCTAGGGATGTGTTTAATACAGGTCCTAGGGAGCTCCTAGGGATGTCCCAGGGATGTGTTTAATACAGGCCCTAGGGAGCTCCTAGGGATGTCCCAGGGATGTGTTTAATACAGGTCCCAGGGAGCTCCTAGGGATGTCCAGGTGATGTGTTTAATACAGGTCCCAGGGAGCTCCTAGGGATGTCCCAGGGATGTGTTTAATACAGGTCCTAGGGAGCTCCTAGGGATGTCCCAGGGATGTGTTTAATACAGGCCCTAGGGAGCTCCTAGGGATGCCCTAGGGATTTGTTTAATACAGGTCCTAGGGAGCTCCTAGGGATGTCCCAGAGTTGTGTTTAATACAGATCCCATGGAGCTCCTAGGGATGTCCTAGGGACGTGTTTAATACAGGTTCCAGGGAGCTCCCAGGGATGTCCTGGGGATGCATTTAATGCAGATCCCAGAGAGCTCCTGAGGATGTCTTGAGGATGTGTTTATTACAGATCCCAGGGAGCTCCTAGAGAAGTCCCAGGGATGTGTATGCCAGACATCCTAGGGATGTCCGTAGGTAGTACTTTTCCACGAACTTTTCCTACATAAAAATGACTTGAAATGAACTTCCCTAGGACGTCCTAGGGACGACAGTTCCCACATACTACGGACGTCCTCAGGATGTCTTTGTGCTAGTAGAGCAATATTTCTGTTGTAAGTTGAAGAACACTGCAGGGGTTATAATTAATCTACATGACACCATTCTGGCCTTGTAATTATGGTAAAAACAATGGGCATACAACAAACCCTACAAAGTTATGAAATTTAAATAACTTTTCCCGACAGTTTATTTGGTAGTAAGATTTATAAAATAGTGTTACGTTATCTCTCGTTAAAACATATTTTTGTGAAGTACTATAGCAAAGATACCATATAACTATTCCAAATCTTTGATTGTGCAATTACTTTTACCTCCTTTTACTGTACACTGCAAATTATTTCAATCAATTAACAATTGCAAACATTCTTTGGTGCCACAGACAAGGATCATATATAGACAAAATTTGGGGAGAGCAGAATTAGATGCATGAAAAGCCAAGGCTTTAACAAAATTTGGTGTGGTTATACATTGAAGCAAACACAGATGGAGATGAAATACATGTGACATGTTGGAAAACAATAAGTTTTTAATTAATCTACACAAACATAAATACAGTCTAGTTAGCCTGTACTGTGACTTAATAAAGGCACATCATAAATAAATATACAATGCTTTATTCTACTTTGCTTCTTGTTTTTATTACTCTCTATAACAGTAAATACACAATACCAGTAATGGTATTACAGTATTTAAGTATTAAAGGAATCTAGCTTTACTAAACAAAAACAATTAATGCCTCACAATCTATAACATGGGGCAGATTATCCAATACACAATTAACATTATGCAATATGAAAAAATGTTAACTCTTCATTCATAAATATTCTTATTCTATTGTGCAGGTTATGAAAAAAAATATGCATCGCAATGTCGTATATGACTTTGGTTCTAGGCTACCGGTTTCATTTTGCATTTTTAATGAGAAAAACACCAACACATGGGACATTTTTTTGGCCATCAAAGAAAAGCTGACTGTGTGTTGAACCCCACATATTCATGTGTGACGACGATATTAGATGATTCACTGCATGGCAGACTGTGATGGGGATGTGCCGCAACAACTGATTTGTACATGGCACATAGACAGAAACTGGCTGTTGAATGTGAAATAAAAAATTATAAACAAAGAAAAAAAGTGTTGGTACATCAAACGTTGACAATGCATCTACAAGAAACGAGTACCATGAAATTTACTAACATGATGACTAAAGTACTAAAGGAACTTAAAAGCAGCTAAACGTCCCTGCACTTCACTAGCTAACGTTCTTAAATCCTAAAGGGTTTTGGGAACTAAACATAAGGTACACAATTGCCTAACATGAGGTGCCAAATTCTCCAAAATAATGCCTACCAATTACTCCTCTGCAGTAAACATATTAAGGGCATGTTCATACTCAATAATAGAATGAATAAACAAGTGCATCGGCTCACCTGGCCTTTGAAATCGGTAAACAAAATCACGTTGGCACCGCTGAAACACACTTGAGGAGGAGGCAAACCCTAAAACTTTAGTTTTAAATGTGTCATAAGAACCATTCTCGTCCTTCATTTCCTCCATAATATGAGTTAAGGAATGTCCAGAACATTTAATAGCCAAACTACATAATAAGTGGTGATCAGAGCATAAACGTAACTCCACTACCCGACTAGCAGTCACAAGGAATGACAGCACGTGGGCTGGCTCGGTGTTGGACAACTAGGGCAAGGGCTGGATAGACTGGAATAATAATTTCTCTTTGAATTGAGGGTTACTCACCCCTGGTGCTTCAGTGGAACTTGGCGGACGTAAGCTGGACGTTTCGCCCCGTTCATTGCGAAGAAAATCAACGGCAAAACGCTGTAACTGGGTAACCGTCGAACCCACATCATACTGAACCTCGCAACCTTAAAGAAATGCCTCAAGGTCAGCCTTAGGAAGTCCGTAAACGGACGAAGCGTTGACGGCCATTGCACACATGAAAAATAAAGTGGCAGGTCTTAGGACACAGCAGAGTTGTAGCTCAGAAATTTGTAACATACAGCGTGTTGCGGACTACAAAAAATATTACAAATTGAAACAAATGTATAAACAAGCAAGTTTTACTAATCAAAAGTTACAAAGTTAGCAATTTAAACATATGGAAAATCCAAATATGTGTCCACACAGTGGACATTACTAGCGTCTGTGAGATGGAAAATTATTATTTAAAAATTTACAAAAAATAATAATTAGTCTTACAACGATCACAAAGTAAATCAGCTTGATAAAAGAAATATCTGGGCAATTTAGAATTTAATTACATGAAACACACGACACATCAAATGTGTCATCACAAAGGTAGTTACTTCAGCGGGCTCCATAATGTCAAAATCTGGTGATACAAAGCTAAAATTTAATAAAGCAACACACGTGTGTGCAAAAAGCCATCGGGCAATCAAGCAACATATACTCAAAACAGCTAACATATACCACGTGGAAACGTCAAATAGCAAATAACACAGCAAAACCCTACAAAAAACCTTTTATGACCAAGAGAGAATTTTTAATAAGACGGCGACCGAAAAGGTAATTTAGAAAAAAATTACAACATGAATTAAACAAACTATTTCAAGCACAACACGTGATGTCAGCCGCCTTGCTCGCCATGGGGGGACAAGTCCCCAACCTACCCTATCACACTAACTAGTAGCTCGAAAGTACTTACATACTCAGTGCCCACGTCCAGAAAAGAAAGGAAAGTGAGCTGACGGCCCACGCAAGAACCTTAGTTCAACCTGGCCAGAGTCTAGCTAACGCGCCTGTGCAGGGAAGAGGAGAAGTGGAAGCATAGAGTAAGAGCAAAGAAATATAGCGATACTAAACAACAGCCTTCTGAGCCATCAAGTCTCTACAATAGTCACGTGGTCAATTGTGCACCGCCGACAATAGCGCTGTAGGCACCCAAACGGTGCAACTGAATTAGCTAATATTGTCTTATGAATAAAAGGAGCATGGGCAAGAACACATATGGGAAGACAAAAAATTTTACAGACAGCCGACATCTAACAGCTGAAGTGAACTATAATCTAGCTTGAAGAAAATCAGAGAGACTTCCATAAAAGTTTCTTCCTGCAGGGATGATGCAAACAACATGACATTGTTAAAATTTAATCTTAAGTAATCACCATACAATGGAGGGAGTGGGCGGTGCTGCTAAGATACATATGGAAAAAAAAATATTTGGATGTGTAATATGTGCCCTACTTTTTCCAGTTATTTACTGGACAAATTCTTGGTGAAAAAATTGATAAGTGCAGATACTTTTCACAAGTACATGCAGACATGTACGAAGAAAGTGGTAACGAACAACAGTTGAACAATTACAGTTCCATTACTGATGTTGGGTTTGTAGTAATAAGTGTGTGCCAATGCCAATTACTGTTTTGGTCTATACCTTTCTTTTTAACGTGAATTTGGATATGAATGTTGGCAGCACTATGAATATTTCACCAGTTTTGTTAAACAATCACATTAACATGGAACTGGCATTATTAGAGCAGTGTCTTTGTTGGCAATGGTGTCTGATTAATATTTTTCTGTTATGTAGGAGGGCAATCATAAACAAGATTATGAATAATCTCCACACATAAAAATTTAAGCTACCTCACTTTTTTCTATTGGGCTCCATGCTTTGTAAGAATACATGTTCTGGGAAATGCACTCTCTATGCACTGAGGTCACCGACACCTCCTTGGATTGCACATCCAAATTATAATAGTTGTGCAATATTTTTCAATTGCTTTTTCTGATTTTGTACGATGATGACAGATGTGGTAGGCCTTCCCAGTGAAGATTTGGTCCAGGGGAAATAACTACCTCCATATTAAACATAATTCGCTTTGGGAGAGGCAAAATTATTGGAACTGCAAATGTTAAAAGTTTTGACCAGTCTAACAAAATCAGTTTAATTTTTGAGTGAAATTGATTTGCTGACAACACAGATGTTCGTAGGGGGATGCTGTTTCTATTCCCAGATTCTCAAGCTGGCATTCATAAAACATTACAACTTACATTACTAGTGACTTCACATAATTTAGCAATGATATTCATAAACAGTCACTTCTAATACTTTTTAATGTGTTTATCAGAAATCCATATTCATTACACAATGGACAAACAAACTGAATGACGCAATTCGCTTCCAAGCGAGCGGCGAAAACCTAACTCTGATGCCATCAGTCGGTGAAATTTTAAACTACCTCTGTGTCGCGAAGTATTAGCGGCGTATGCCAACGATAATCGACTCGGTTGTGTCGCTTTGCGCTGGACCTAATTAAATTAAATTATACAGTCAGTAGGTATTTCAGTAAGAACTTAAATAAATATTTTAAAGTATATTAAATACAGAGAGGTCGTTTGCATTTGATGTTGTTTCACTAATGCTGAATTCAAATAAGAAAATACACGGAACTGCATGCAATTATTAGCTACCAACCATACAAAGAATAATGTACCATAACTGTTGTTAATGTTGACTTATATGCAGTAATGGCTACTGATTTTTTTCGAAGGTTAAATCTTTAGTGCTCACTTTATTCCGAATGACCTAGTAATGTATAATTAGTTCACCAGCTGTAGAATTGTTCAACTAATATATGTAACTGTGATTTAAGAAAAAATATTATCTGAACAAATTTTAATTTATTTACAACCGTTTAGTATTGTACATACAATAGGCTTTGTTATATAATTCATACCATAAGCTAAAATACATAAATTAATGCTCACAAAATTTTTTATCATTATATTACCAATTTCTAAAATAAATTTACACTAATATAAAATCTTAATTTTCAAGTTTAGCAATTATAAATTCATCTACAGAGTAAAAGGCCTTCTTTAATGTTTTACACATTTATAAAATTTACTATATTTCTCTGATTGGTAATTCAAATCAGCATATTGGACTGCCATCTTATTTAATGGCCGAATAAAGGTACACACAGCAGGGCGAGATACCTACTGTGGGAAACAAAGCTTGTTTACAAACATGCTGATTTGTTAGTTCGTGATGGCAGAAATCAAAAATGTGTGCACTCGTAAACTTGCATGTAAGTATAAAAAATGTAGTAGGAAAAGGGGGGTGCACTTTGGTGGCGCGTAGCGTCGGTGCTCGGTGCCACAGCCGCCATTTTGTCCGCGATCTTGGCCGCCATTTTGTCGGCCTTCGTCGGCCATTTTGTCGTACATCTTGTCGGCCATCTTGGATTGTCGACCATTTTGTCGGCTATTTTGTCGGCCATTTTGTCGACGATGTCCTTTCTCTCGGCACCGAAAGACGACACCATCTTTTCATGTCATCAGTCTCTCTCTCTTATGGCACCGAACATCGACGCCCTCTTTCCATGTCATCAGTCTCTCTCTCTCTCTCTCGGCACCGACGACACGACGCCCTTTCTCTGCCATGTTCTCTCTCTCTCTCATGGCACCGGCGACACGACGCCCTCCCTTTGGATGACGTCACGTCCACCATTTTGTTTTCGGGTACATTGCCCATCTTGTCGTGCAGTGTCTCCATATTGTTTACATTTTCGTCAGTCACTTGTTAACTTGGCATTTTTTCCCTGTGCATCGTCTACTAGACTTCGGGGATGTTTGCTTACACAGTTGACTGCTAGGTGGCACCAGTGTTGACAACATGTTTCCGTCACTGGCTACTAGGCAGCGCTGCAGTCGACAACCATGTTTGTTCCAATGGTTACTTCGTTGTTTGCTAGAGTGTGCTAGTGTCGATGATTTTAACATCGAAGTCACATGTGTTGGTATATGGTGAGCTCGACCATATGTCTTATTTTTTTCTTTTTTAATTTTTTGTGCATTAAAAATTCTTTCGCCGATGGTCAGGATCGAACCATGAATCCTTGTGTCCCCAGCAAAAACACGCATCCTTCACCACTCGGCTAACAGTGCAATAGCGATGGTGTGCTGTTCAAATGTGGTATACATAAAATAACTTTTGTTAATGACGGATAGCCAGAATCATAATAGTTTTTTAATGTTTTCCTTTAATTTAAAATTTTATAGCATGCCTAAGGCTCAATTTTTTACATAATTTATTATTTTTTCACATATTACCATATGACAGAAAAAAATGTTAATATTTCTTATTGTTATCTAATTTATTCAATTATTTTGTTAAACATTTTTCTTACTAGCACATAACCTATAGTATTCACTTTCCCAAAATACTTCATAACAGCTTTGGCATACCTATGTCTAGTAGTTTTCACATAAAATTTAATATTTCCCCACATATGAGAATATGCTGGAAATAATTACTAATCGTTTTATAGTTTCGATAGAAATGGGAATATGACTAATTT